>CM061141.1:254748707-254794708 GCA_030789695.1 Scilla litardierei
CACCGATATCCCTTGTGCACAGCACTATATCCAAGAAAGACACACTCAGCAGACTGGGCTGTCAACTTGGTGCGCTCACGAGGGGCCAACAAGACATAGCAAACACAACCAAAAAGACGAAGCTCAGGATAGGACGGCAGATCTGGAGGTGGTGTAGGAAGGCGCTCAAGTGGAATCGCACCATGAAGAGGAGAAAGGCGGGCTGCGACACAGGGGCGGGCGATTCTTCACGGAGCTGTCGCGTGGCAGCAACACAGGGGCGGGCTGCGACCGTGAAGCACGGGCGATTGTTGCCGAGAAAGGCGCGTGGGCGCGGCGACTCGCGACTCACGGCGGCGGCTCTGTGTTTGAATTGTAGCGGGAGAGAATAACTCTAAGAGAGAAAGACGGCTAGGGTTTTGGGTAAACCTGGCTCTGATACCATGTTAGGAATAACTCTCTTGTATTATTCCAAGGGCAATAGCCCGATATATATAGAGTACAGGCGAAGGTAAATAAGCACAAAAGACCCTATACAAAGGGACATATACATCTAACAGTAGTATCCAATGATAGCGGAGAAAAACTTGGGCCATTACCTGATATCCACATTTACAAGGCTTAAACTTTTGATCAGTCAAGTCCATTTCCTCCATGCACAGTGGGCAGGCTACTTCCTTTTGCATGCTCATGGTGCCTCTAAAATCAATGAACATATATAATTACAAAGATAATTACATGATATTCTAACAAGTAACAAGGAAAAATTGAATTTAAATAACATCAAAACACAAAAACAGGAAATTAATATCACAGAAAATTTGAAAAGATAACAATAATAATTGCAAACCTTCCATTGTCGGTTGGCATAATAATAGTGTTAATAACGAGACAACAAGTTTTGAGAGGGAGAAGAACAAGCAACTGCTAAAGGCTTTAAAAATGGCTTATCACTACTATGAAATTAAAGTATAGCGAACAAGATAACACTAATCAGATTCATCCACTGAAAAAAAAGAGAAACAATACCCCCCCATAAGAGAGCGGCTTTCGATCATTGTAGATAATTAGAGCTCATATAATGTTCTGATGTGGTCATTTGGTCCCACAACACCACTTATCGGCTGTTAATCAATTGAAATACATCAAAATAGTAACACAAAATGACTTATGTGTTTATGCTAAATATCAGTCTTCTAAGTATTATGAGTGTCATAACACACAAAACTAGACTACAAATACAATAGAATTCTCGAATGAGACGTATCAATCTCAAGTCATCAGGACAAAGGATGAACTACTGTACAACAACTGGACTTACATAGTTACTTGAGGTGTGTAATCATATATGCAAATCATCTCTAAGATATATTGTGCAAGTCAGGAGCATCCAAAGAAACCTTTTTCAGATGGGGCATAAGAATAAGACTAGAATAGTCAATTATCTTATGAATTTAACCCAGGCTAGTTGACATTTGTTATCTTTCAAAAACTTTAAATTGTTCACATGTCATTAATTTAATTTCTTCCTAAATTACTTGCAAAATATTTGAGTTAAAAACTACTAACTAAACAAGAGAAGTGAATTCAAATATCGGGATGTGACATGTGCTGGTAAGCTAAAACACAAGAATAAAAAAATTGGCATAACTAACACTTGAACACAAGATATGCAATGACCTATGCTAAAACAAATGTTACAAGTGGAGGCAGTGTGGCGGTAAGGGGCCTGCCATGGGCCATACCACCATCGCCCTGCTATCATGAAGGAATGGAAGTTTTGTTTAATTTTAAAATTGTAAAAAAGATAAAAGAAAAAAAGAGAAAAAGAAAAATTTTAATGATTTAAATTGATTAATGAATTGAATAAATAACAATTAATTTGATTAATGAAACAATATTTGATGGTTTTAAACCTAAAGATTTTCTTTATGCCTGTGCCCCCCCCCCCCCCCCCCAAAAAAAAAAAAAAAACAAACCAAAACAAAACAAAACAAAACAAAACAAAACAAAACACAAACAATGCCTTGCAACATGCAGAATTCAGTTGCATGCCAAGGCTTCGTTGCTGGTTGTTTCAACTGCAGCCACGAAGCCATGGCAAGCCTTTTCAACGCTAGCTAAAAGCTTACTATTTGAACTGGACCTCAAGAATATTTTTTTGATAGATACTAAATAAGCACTCCATTTTTTTGGAAATTTCGAGTGTGGGCGCCTGCCCGCACTTGATGAATCTGCGAATGCCCTTACCTTGTCATAGAAGTCATTAGGCCATGCGCGTATAAGCTCGAGACAACAGGAAGAAGAAAGTAGATATCTCGTGTGTGGAATGCACTTCACTTCAAGAAATATTTTCAATAATCCACAACTTACTGTCGTATGTATAAAATTCAATTCATATGTATGAAAAACATATGTAATCTTTTCTCTATTATAATGAAGATTTACATAATTATAAGAATTACTTCATGAAGTGTGTAAAGTGCAAATCACTTGTCGGGATTTGCGAAAGATATGCCAAGAATTCGCATGGAAGAATATCATCTATTACTTCAGCATACCAAAGGTGATCGTCACCTATAATAGTAAATAGTTTGACAACCAGTTTTCAGTCAATTTTGCAGCAATTTACCCATTGACTTGCGTTTCTCAAAGACATGATACCCACATTGCAATCGACAGGCCAAAATAACCAATCGGACTCTACTCAACAGCCTATTACAAAGTTGTAGAGAAGGCTGGCACTTGAGTAGATGAACTCATAAGAATTTTGTGATCCTATCATACCATATAATATACCCTAACAAGGGAAACGCCTTTTAGGCTAACCTATGGGGCTGATGCCTAAGTCCCGGCAGAGGTTTCCCTTCACACCCTTCACATTGACTCATTCAACCCGGATATAAATGATGAAGCGTTACTTTGCAACCATGATCTTTTTTCCTGATATACATAATATGTGTATTAAAAGATGACCTTGTACAAGCAAAGGATTGCCCAATACTACAATGTGAAAATCTGAGGGCAATGTTTTAACGGTGGCGATCTGATCCTACGAAAAACTGACATTAGCAGAAAGAATACCTTGAATGGAGGTAAACTAATCCCCAACTGAGAAAGAATACCTTACCATGTCTAAGTGATCGTTAGGTCGTGCAGGTATAAGCTCGAGACAATAGGAAGGAAAGAGATATCTCGTGTGTGGAACATGCTTAACTTGAAGAAGTATTTTCAATTATTCATAACTTGCTGTCTGTATGCATACAATGCAATTTATCTGTATGAAAAACATATGTAATCTTTCTTTTATTATAATTTTAAGAATTTTCTCCTTTGTTTATCTATGTCTCCATTATAAAAATACATAATTCTCTTGAAATTCTCTTGAAATGTTATTAAGCGGACGGGATAATAATCCCGTAGTTTTTCTCTATTGTATGAGAAATGGATGTGCAATCATTACCTACACTCTAATTACGTTAAAGCATCCAAAAGGAATGGAGAGTCTAACTAAACTAACTACATCTCAAATCGACCACCCATACATAGAAAGGGCTAGTTGACTAGTAAATATGGGCATGCGATATGCGCATTTACCTTATTTATGCACCAAGGCGCTAACAGAGAGGTAACATTTGTGAACTCCTGCTAGACTATATCCCCTCTTGGGAAAGATCCCATTACTCGTGGAATAGGCACTAAGTGTTGACTTCCTATCTATTACACAATCCTAAGAAGAGACGATTCTCGCTAACTTCTTACAAAATTGATCTCTCGTATTAGGGGTTGATTGCATAACTCATTGGATAGGTGGAATACGCTGATACCCTATCAATTATACAACTATAAGGAGATGAGATTCTCGTTAACTCCATGTACTCACTTGTCGTGACGGGCACCTTGAAGATAAGGATTTACATACTTCGTCGACTTCCCATCCTAGCGGTATGCGGCGCATACATCGATGTCCATGTAGTTGCAAGCACATGATACATGCACAGATAAAACCTTTGAATGAAAGAACAAAAAAGTTTCTTTAAAGCAAGTAACACAAAAATTCTTTTAGTATGATCAAAGATTGTTCTACATTTCCATTAGGCATAACAAAAGAAAACCAAAGAAAAGTACATGTTACCCCGATCATAAAAAACTACTCATGTTTCTTCACCTTGATCTGTGGTTTCTTAACATTACCCACCTAGTTGGTAGAATACGCCGATGCTAGCAGTGTCATTCTCTTTGCCGCATAAGGAGATACCAGGGGTGTTTGCTCAAAATCGGCCAGGGTGCCATCCTGTTCGCTGCATAAGGATAAACAAGGGTTGTTTGCTCAAAATCGGTCAGCTTATCATCCACTTCTTCATCGACATCATCTCCTATTGGACCACCCTTTTAGAGGATGAAGCATGAAAGATCTAAGTTAGTGAAAGACACCATAGCTATTGCACGCATGCATTATATCTAAGTCTGAATGTCTAGTTGAAGTATTCCCAACCATCCGATGTCTTCTACCAGGCATTTAGCGTACTAAGGAAGGGATCTGATCTTTAACATTAGCTTTGTGCATCCACTCATCCCACTCTTTCCTCGATACCTCAACAAAATTTTCGAGGCCTTGTTGCTTGTCTTTCAATTTCTATCTGTTATCTTTCATCTTCTCCATATGAGATAGTACCATAGACCTCTAGGTGTCGATCTCCTCTAGTCGTCGCGATAACTCCAGTGCCCAACTCACTTGCCTCCTTCTCTCTTTGCATAACATTAACTCGTTCTGAAAGTACTTCAAGGAGTCCTTATTGAGACTTATTTTCTCCACATCGATGCCACAACCTGAACAATTTTCCTCTATCGGCATCATCATCTGCGATGCATCCATGGCCAAGTGAATGGTTGGCTCCATGCATTGTACATGTATCAGTCCTTGAAAGTAGATAGAGAAGTTCGATGAAGTAAACAAGCGACTTATCAAACAATAATTGATATTTACTTGTTCTAAAATTACATGAACAGTGCTCTGCATACCCGTTGAGAACCTACTCTCGACGGTCATATCCAGTAACATGCTAATATCGTGTGATAGCAACAAGCATCCTGCCATATCACATGTCATTTGAAGAGTATCATACAGTGAGGTGATGAGCCCGCACAAAAGGGCATATTTGCAGTTTTGGCCGCTCATTATGGGCATTTTCATACTTTTCGGATTTCTAGGGGTTTCGCAATTTTCGGTTTTAGGAGTCTTTTTGTAATTTTCAGTTTTTAGTTTTATTTATAGGGGCTATGGGGATAAAGGATTTACCGTGTTAAATCTAAGAGAAAAGAAACTCTTTTGTGTGAGGTTACGGACTTAAAAGAGCTTGAAAATTACTTGAAAATGCTTAAAATTGCTCAATAAATTCGTACTAAACTCTCACATTAGCCCTCTATATATAAGATGAAAATCTACTCAAGCTAGATTATCCAAAATGCCCTCTAACATCTCTCCAATGGCTAGTTAAGTAGAAAGTCAAATATTACTGTTGGGGTCTACTAGTTGACCACAATACATCCACGGGTCAACTAGTGGTTGACTAGTCGACTAGTTGGACAACATTGGTTGACTACTCCAGTCATCCTGAAATTCCTGAGCACTAGTTGACCATAGCTCAATGATTGGTCGACTAGTTTTCTGATACACAAATACGGCTCAGTTGGGAATTTTCTATCTAAATGATTTTAAATATTTTTTAAATACTTTTCGTGTGTTCCTAAGTGTATGAATCTTCAATCAAGGCTTTACATTAGATCTAAAGACACGAATAAAAAAACATCAAAATTACACAGGTCTTTGGCTTTGATGTAGTCTTGAATCTCCATCTTCATGTCATTGGACCTTGGACTTTGGTTGTCTTAATTGAACTTCATCCACATCTCCATCTTGACTATGTGCTCTCCAATTTGAATCTCTTCGTGGCTTTGGGTGAGCTACACTAGTCTTGGTGTGAATCATTCACACTTTGCTTTGAACTCAATATTTTGATTTAAGATTTTATTGCCTACACACTCATAAACTTGATTATCACACTTCATTTGTTTAATCATCGTCAAATCACGATTGGGCGTCTCAATATCCAACAATATCTTCCATTCTACTGTATCACTGACATGTTCACATTAGCCGGGGAAATGGAATATAAACTTACCTTCACTATTGTGTAACTTCATTGTATTGTTAAAGGTGATCTCTGAAAGCATATTCGACTCACATTGAGGATGAAGCATTGTTGGACAATTTCGTTGGTGAATGCACATTCTCTCAGCCTGCACTTGCCTAGTGACACATTGATCACTAGTTATTTACGTGCTATGATCCTTCTGGCTCAATACTACACTTTGTTCCATGATGACTTCAAGTCTTGGCTGCTCTTGATTGTTATCATGCATTAACCTAACATCATGGGTTGTACCTTCTTTCTACTGGATGTTGTCATGTGCACATCACGTTTGCACAAATCTCTCTTACAAGACAAGTGAATGACCCATTTCTTCTTCAAGTCTACTCTCAGTAAGACGCTTTAATGTTTCCCCAATGCAAGAAGAGGCTTGCTCTTCAATATACTTTCATGGCAATACACTCTAACCCCAACCCCTACCCCTGATGTGCCAATGTACCCCTGCACACCCTCTCCCCAAGGGAACCATGGTACCCAACCCCTTGTGCTAGAGGAGCCAAGGTACATGTCCCATGGGTAGGTCGGGGTCGGGGTAACCCCTCTCACCATTTTGCATCGTTCTTTCCACCTCATTGTGAAACCTCTATAATGAAGGCTCTTATTTAATATGTTGCTCATCTCCCCTCTACACTGAGATACCAGGTACACCATGTTAAGGGAGCTAGGGTATCCCACCCCTAGGCGGATGCACATGGGTGTACACCCTTTTACATCAACGTGTCGTGCTTCACATTTCGTCAATGTGACATTGCTCTGATGAATGTCCCCTGCTATCCCTTCACTACCTAGACCCATGCGCTCGGTTGGGAAAAGTATGCACATAACCCTTCCCGTGCGACAAGGGAGCCGGGTCCCCTACGATAAGCAAGCTGGGGTACCCCTTGCAGTAAAGGAGCAGGGTCCCCCTACGTGGGTGGAGCGGGTGTGCCCCTACCCCATGCGTGAGTAAATGTTGAGGGCCTGAACCTCCTTTCGACAGTGAGTGCGCTCGACTATTATTGCTCCCTCCTTGCTTGGTGTCAACTTTGTATAGCTTTGGCAAGGATGATTGTCTACGTTACGCTCCATTATGTGTATCCTCTCGATGACGCTTGGCCTCCTCTATGCATTTTTTAAGAGTGTTTCTGACACTCGACGTACTCATGTGTGTTGATAAGCTAGCACCGCTTGCCAAAGTAACTTTGCTCGCCTTGCTTCAAGGTATCACGCTCGTCTCATCTACTCACATTGCCACTTGTAGGTGAAAACCGCAAACATTTGGAACCACATGGGGAGCCTTCGTAATGATCATGCAAAAGTGCACGCCCATATCCCTATGACGCACGTTGCTCACTTCGACCGTACGTCATCCTCTCTCCAACGCACAAACTTCTTTAAAGATGTAAAGAAAAATAGAGGTCAAAGAGCCTATTTATAATCAACAAAGACCATCTTCAACAAGATTACTCTTGCTAGGAAATGTCTAGAATTTTTCTTGAAATACACCTTCTCTAATCATGTGCTAAAAGGGTAGGTCAAGTTTCATAATAAGCATATGGTCCAAGGGTATACTTCTATAAGAAGCCTAACCAATGAGGATTCTTCTTCATATATGCATACATTAAAGCTACTTATTGCCATCAAACCCAAGATAATAAGAGTCCATATTCTATCATGAAAGGCTGCAAAGAGTCCTGCATAAAGGTTGAATACGGCATCCATACAAGCTCTCTCCTTAATCCAATCCTATATGAACTAAGATAGCATTAAAGTTGGACTATTGGTGATATACCAGATGATCGCAAACCCATCATTGGGATCGCAAACCCATCATTAGAAAAGGCTCTCTGTCTTAGGAGCTAAAATGGGTCCAGTAAAAGTTTAAAATAAATGAAAGTCCCATCAATGAAGTTGAATTATCAAAATACCCCTTCATAAACGATATTCATCCTTCCCATTTGGGGGAGGTGAGCTCGTTATCACACTCTCTTTATCTCAATTTCATATATTTTGTAGTATCTCCGTCAGGTTCTCAATTGAGCGTTAGAGGAGTCGAAACAGATGCCCCCGCTTGGGTTCAACGTGTTAATGCACTTGGCTATTGTAGGGTGTACAGATCGTCTGATGACCCTAAACAAATGGGAGTGAATCATTCGGATCCACTTGCGTGCCACAACATCAGCAAGCGACAATTTTTATTTTGGGAGAGACGATTTCATCGGGTTTAGATCGAATGTGGTAATGTCGTAATTGAGGTACATTAGGACCTCTTTTTGCTTTCTCTATTTATTTGAACGCAAATTTTATGTTGCAACAACTCTTTCTCCCAGGCTTCTTTTGACTCAAAACTCAACTAAATTAAAGCACTACAGTAAACCCCTAATCCAAGTCTTTTCGATTCAATTTTAACCAGTTTGCTCTCCTTTGTCCAACTTCTCCCCCAACCCATCCAAACTGAATCCGCAATCATACTATGATGAACACTTGCCTAGAGAAACATCACGCCGAAACTCAGCTCAACAAACGGGCAAATAGCATTATCTACTAATTAGACATTCAAAAAAAAACAGTCGCTATCAGACCAACCAAGCTCGCGGACAGGCACTAGAGATACTCAAGGGAAAACCAAATGGATAAATAAAAAAATAAATAACAAAACAAAAAAACAAAAAAAAAAGTCTTTCAAAAAAGTAATACATCCCGAAACGCCCCCGCATAGCATTATAGCAATCATGAAGCAGAGCATTTGAAAAATCAAGAAAACAATCAGCAGAACCACGACATGCATCCACATTACACCTAAAACCCTAAATAAAATCCGAAACAAACCCAAATTCGATCGAGGAAAAACAGGTTGGAGGTCTGAGAGGCGACTCACATTGGCAATGATGATCCTCTCCACTCTGCTGAGAGAGGAAGGGCTTTAGGGCTTCCCAAAGAGATCTAAAAGAGGGTTGGTATAAAAGAAGAAGAGAGACAGAGAGAGATGATGAGGACGATGACGTGAGAATGCAAGTGAGGACAAAAAACAGTGGGCAAAGGTGGCGAAAAAGCTGAACCTTTCCAAGAAACTGCCCACTCTTCCTTTTGGCCCTTGGGTCCTCGACTCCTTGCTCCGACACAACAAGTTTCTACTTTTAGCAATCTCGCTTTCTTTTTCTTTTTCTTTTTGTTCTTTTATAAATTTTTAATTTAGGTTTTTGAAATTTAATCTGGGGAGCTGTGATGCAGTGTGGAAGAGAGGGGTTTTTGATCGCATTGGTTTGTTTTGAACCGGATAAGGTTTAACTGCTGCATGGTATGCCGCCGCTGTGGGTTTGCATGGGTCCGCATCGGGTTGCGGTGTGGGGACTCAGAATCTTCTTCTTGCATCAAATGATTTTATACTCTGTCATTTGGTTCTGTTGTTCCCGACATGCTAAGAACCCCTCCCGACATGCTAAGAGCCCCCACCTCTACGTTTTATTTAACTTCTTATAAAATAATAGTATTTTATGTCGGATTGAATTAGAATGAAAACGGGTCGGGTCGGACCGGATAAGGGCTAGGCCCTAATCCCGCCCCCTTTAATTAGGGCCTAAAATCGGGCTCTGTGTCTGGCCTTGAGCCTTATAAATGGCAGTCCTAATCTTAACATACATGCTTTCGGGTCAGCCCTCGGTCTTTCGAGCCAGCTCTTTACTTGTTTCAATTGCAATTCTAATGCACGATTATTAACAATAACATATCAAACAAAAAATTAAGAATAAAAAGCATACATGTAGCATGTAAATATAATAATAATGTTCATCAATTTCATAAGTTTTTTTGTTAGTTGTGCATGGTTAATGTCAAAAAAGCCATGCAAACTGATAACTTTAAAGAAAAAACTTATGCTTTTGTATTTTTTACATTCCTTGCCTTACTACCTCCTCCTTTAACGGTTTCATCTTATTCCATCAAATGGGGGAGGAAGAACTAAATAAACAGAATTACGAGTCAAAGAATTGAATAAATAAAAAATTAAACCATATTTCAAGCTGATCTGATCAAAAAATCAAGTCAAAATTATTTAAAACAAATATGAGTACATCATATCTTAATCTAGAAACAAGCAACAATTCAATCCAAAAGAGAGACATGTTATCATCTTGAGATCGCGATATGATCGATTTTCGATTTTTTTTTCTTGTAAGGAAAAAACTAGAAAGAGAAAAATTGAGAGCAGTTTTTTTAGAAATGTGCAATTTGGTTTTGATTAGAGAGAGAAAGAGAGTGAAGGGGTTAAAATTTTGGGGTTAATTTTTGATTTCATATGGGTTGAATCAGATGTTTTAATGGGCCTTAGAATTACACATTTTAAAATTTTACAAGGATGAGGCCGGGCGAGGACCAGGCCTAATTATGTAGGCCCTGGCCCCAATCCCCAAAAAAATTCAGACCATAATAAACCCCTAACCACAATCTCATTTTTGCAATGATCAAGGGCCATAGCCAGTTTTTTGGGGGGAGGGAGGCCTCGGGCTGACCCCAACCTATTTTCCTCCCTCTGTCGAATCAAGTCTTGATTCCGTTGAAGTGAGCATAAGCCGATAGGATTGTCAAGTCGAAACGGGTGATATTGCAAGAAGGCTTTTGGCACCATTTGAACCGTTTATGCAGGAATTTTTTCATCTCTTATCTCAATGTTTTTAAAATGGACAATTTTTCAGAAAAACCCAAAAATTAAAATTAATTAGCAAATTTGACCTAAAAATAAAATAATTAGCGAAATTGGTCGATTTCGCCACCTCAGCAACAAGAGCGCTTACTCGGTGTAACTGGATTCTTTTCCATTTGGCTGGGGTTGCAACCCCGACCAATTTGAAGAGAGCATGTGACTCACTGTGGAGTTACATACAGGTGAAATATCAATTGGCAGGGGTTGCCATGTTGGATATGGACGACATAAATACACCCATGAGGGGATGTATGAGGGTATACGGACCTCAGATGTCGTGTGCACGAAGGCGTGCGCGAAGGGAACCTTTTCTCGTGTGAAAAGGACCACTCGATAAGTGGAAAAAGCCACTCGATAAGTGGAAAAGGCCACTTTATAAGTGCAAAATGGCACTTGATAAGTGGCTAAAGAAGAAGATAAATGAATGTGCTAATATAGGCTAATAAGCTTATATTTAGTTATTTCCTACAATAACTACCCCTAAAGCCTATAAATAGGACCCAAGGGTAAGGCATTCATTCACACTTTCCATGACATAAGTTTGCATAAGGCATCTTATGTTCTTCTTCTCCCTTCCATTAAAATCCTCTTCTAGTTAGAGATTTAGGCGGTGAAACTCTGCTTCGATCCTCCGTGATGAAGTATCGACCGTTGTGGCGAATCCGAGGGCGAAGTTCCGAGATTACCGTGCCGCGTACTCAAGCGTAAGTCTCGACTTTATTATTCGATCCTAACGTCCTTGTTTTGACAGGATCCTACATTGGTATCAGAGCCATACGGGTTCGCCCCGGTGAAACCGCCGCCTCGTCGAACCGATGACCGAGGCGTTGTCTTTTTCACGAATAGGTATCCTACCATTACGGATATGGTAGGAACGCTTCGTGACGGAGAGAACGCAGCGGTTGTTCTTTTCACGTTAGGGTCTCCTACCATTACAGATATGGTAGGAACTCTCCGTGACGGGAAGAACCGACCGTTCATATCGTCAAGCTCGCTCTCTTCATGGATGCTGAGTCTCCATTCATAGGGAATGTGAACTCTCTTCATGTGGAGCGCGTAGTTTACGAATTTTAAAGTATGTTATTTTTTCATTTTGGCACACGACCATTAGAGAATAACTACTTTCTCGACGAACGGGTGCTTCATCGACGAACGGGTGCTTCATCGAGGAAGAAGATGGTAGTTATTCCCATCGGGGAAGATAACTTTTGGTGCATAATCACCATGGCCAAATGGGCTATGGAGGCAACGCATCCCCCTCCTCATGCGGAGGGGGTTGGCTACGGCCAATAACCACCACGGCCACCCCTCCGGCGGGGGTGTGCGGCCAACCCCATGCAAGGGGGTGGCCGGCCATGGCCATATGGGCCATGGCAGGCCAAGGCAATAAGACCATGGCCCGGCCAGGGCCGGCCATGGCCGGACCTGGCCGGCCACGGCCAGGGCCAGGGGGCCCTGGCCGGCCTCGGCCAAGGCCAGGGGCCGGCCTGGCCGGCCCTGGCAGTGGCCAGGGCCGGCACCCTGGCCTCTGCCAGGGCCAGGCCCTGGCCAGCCTCGGCCAGGGCAGAGGCCCTGGCCGGCCCTTGGCCAGCCCCGGCCAGGGCAGAGGCCCTGGCCAAGGGGGTGCCAAATAATTGATTGGTCGGTATTGGTCGACCAATTCGGGATTATTGGTCGACCAATTTAGCCAGAGGCCTTGACAATGGTTTTGGCCCCGGCAACCTACAAGCCTAGCCCATACGGGGCCGACGGCAGTCGTCTGCGGCAAAATTCTCCAATAAGGGGGAACGCCTGGATCCATAAGGGAGCCGGCGACGATAGTTTGCGAGAAAAATCCCCAAAAGGGGGATCCGACCTTGGCATGGCTACGACTCATCCCGGTAAATGGCAGGAAGTGCCGAATATTTCACTAGTATCATAAGGGTACTAAGTTGAAATATACATTTTTTTGAAAAATACGTTTTCTAACGTTTTGAAAAATACGTTTTCAAAAACGCTTTTCCGCTGCAAAGTACTATAAGAGTACTTTTATTTGATAAAGTGATAGGGAAATACTGAAAGTTACTCTAGATGGTGATTGGAAACGTAGTGACCTTTCCGATTCTAAGGTAACATCTTCAGTATTTTTCGAAAGTAACTTATCAAATTATAAATGTCGTTCCAAGTGGGAGTTGAAATTAGAACTATCCAAATGGGATATTCTATTATCACTTCAAATGGGAATTATATTTTAAGAATTTTTCAATGCAATGATTTTTGATCAAACCTTCGGTTTTTGTGTCTTTTGCAGCATTTTAAAAGTAAAATGTCTTCCGCTTCAAAGAATATCGTCGCTGAGTTAAACAGAGGTGAAAAACTCAACGGCGATAATTACAAACTTTGGTCCATCAAGATACAATACGTTTTAGAGGAGCAAGAAGTGCTCGAAACTCTAAAGAACATAATGATTGAACCCGAGTTGGGCACTACGGCCCAACACAGACGAGACAAGGAAGCTTTTGATGCTTGGTCTCGGAAGAACAAGATAACACGCATTACGTTATTAAGCAGTATGGCTGATGACATAATGCGCATCTTCCGAGAACATGACTTAGCCATGGACATATGGTCCAAGCTTGAAGAAAAGTTTGGTGGCACATCGGTGTCCAAACTTCGCGCCTTAACTATAAGATTTGATTCATACAAGAAACGTCCAGATCATTCCATGGGAAAACATCTGCGACATATGGCGAATCTAATCTCTGAGTTAAAGAATGCAGGTCATGTGCTCACAGATGAGCAACAAATCCAAGCAGTCATACGTTCCCTACCAAATGGGTGGGACCAAATGAAGATGCATCTCACTCATAATGAGAGCATCAAGACTTTCAGCGATGTTTCCAAGCACCTCGAATTAGAGGAAGAGCGGCTTGCGGCTGCCAAGCCAAGTGCAGAAGTGCACATGGTTGCTAATTCCTCACATGGGGGAAAGAAACGGAAAGATCGTTCGAAGTCTATTAATGAACGTAATAAGCAACCTGAGTCTACCAAGAAACCCAAACATAAGGGTGGGCACAAGAATTGGCACAAGAAGAAAGACTTGAAGAGGATCAAGTGCTTCAAGTGCAACAAGCTCGGTCACTATGCTCGTTCGTGTACGAGTGGAGGCGACGAGGTAACTTGTAAATATACTAGTTACATATGTGTTTCTAGTTCAATATTTCTTGTGGAATCTAATCCATTTTGGATAATTGATTCAGGTGCCACCGACCACATAGCAAGGGACAGATGGTCCTTCGTGGAGTATCACCGGATACCCCAAGGAATGAAGTGGATCTATGTAGGAAACAACACACGTGTTGAAGTGAAAGGTGTTAGGACTTGCAAGCTAGTCTTGGACAACGGCCGAACTCTCCTACTTCATGATGTCCTCTTCGCTCCAGATATTCTAAGGAATATAATTTCTGTGGTCGTGTTAATGGGTCTTGGTTATAACTGGGTTTTTCATGATTGTAATGTGGACTTAAGTTGTAATAATACTCTTATTGGTGCTGGGTTTGTATTTAAAGGATTTATTGTAATGAGTACAATGTATGATTCCTTATGTAATGAAAATTTCTTTATTGCAAATTCTAAGACTTATGAGTCTGATGTGATTTGTTGGCACGCAAGGCTTGGTCATATTGGACCAACGCGTATGGATAGACTTGCCAAACGTGGCCTTCTATCCAATGTTTCAAAGGTTGAAATGTCGACCTGCGAACATTGCCTAGTGGGGAAATCTTGTCGCAAGCCGTTTGGAACCGGCACAAGGGCCGAGGTTCCATTACAGCTTATCCATTCGGACATATGTGGTCCGATGAATGTCAAGACAAGACGCTGGAAGTCCTATTTCATCACTTTTATTGATGATTTCACCCGATTCGGACATATCTATTTGATATCCCACAAAAGTGAAGCATTGGCTTGCTTTAAAAACTATATGAGTTTAGTGGAGAATCAATTAGATCGCAAGATTAAGGTCTTGCGAACCGATAGGGGCGGTGAATATCAATCAACAAGTTTTAAGGAACTTTGTGATGAAAAAAAGGCATAGTACATCAGGTAACTATGCCTTATACTCCTCAACAAAACGGTATTGCAGAAAGGAGAAATAGGACTTTAATGGAAATGGTCCGTTCAATGATGGCGCAAAGCTAACTTGCCAATCACCTTTTGGGGTGATGCATTATTGACGGCTGCTTTCATTTTAAACCGCATACCCTCGAAATCAGTTAGCTCCACTCCTTATGAGTTGTGGAACCAAAGGTCTCCTGACTTAAACATTTTTGAAACCTTGGGGTTGTGCATCCTACGCACATATTTCCTCCCATAAGTATGGCAAATTTAGGCCAAGGGGAAGGAAATGTATCTTTATACGATATGCAAAAAACTCCAAAGGTTATGTTTTTGTTAGTCAGGAAGACAATGGTGGGCTAATTGAGTTTGAGTCGAGGGATGTCACTTTCTTGGAAAACGAGTTTCCAAGACAGGGCGAGATAAGTCAGGACTTATCTCTATTTGAGATTTATGATCAAGAAGGATTACCTCATTCGAGGGGGAGAATTCTTGATGAAAACGAAAATACGTTTCAACCTTCACCAATGGATTGTACGAATGACGATTATCCTATTCCATACGGGAATAATGATCCAAGTGGGAGCAATTCTAACGACATTCCAAGTGGGAGTGATATTAGAATTGATCTAAATTCGAGTCAACAAGGACTTGAAGAATCTCAAATACGACGTATTAGTCGTACAAGGTTGGCTCCTCTAAGATTTGAGGATGAATTTCCGCAAACCTTTATGACTTTACTACAAGAAGATGACGAGCTTGCTACTTTCAAACAGGCCGTATCTTGCCCTGCTAAAGAAAAATGGATGGAAGCGATGCAAGAGGAATTAGAATCTATGAAAGTTAACCAGGTCTGGGACTTAGTTGACTTACCCAGAGGACGTAGAGCTATTGGGAACAAATGGGTTCTCAAGATCAAGCATAAGGCTGATGGCTCTATTGACAGATATAAAGCTCGCCTTGTCGCGAAAGGTTTTACCCAACAGGAAGGGATAGACTACGAAGAGACCTTCTCACCTGTTGTTCGTTTTACCTCGATTCGCCTGATTCTGGCAATGGTAGCTTGCTTAGACCTCGAATTACATCAAATGGATGTAAAGACTGCCTTTCTCAATGGAGAATTGGACGAGGAGATCTATATGGAACAACCAACAGGGTTTGTAAAAGAAGGAAACAAACATAAGGTTTGTAAACTTCTTAAATCCATATATGGTCTTAAACAATCCTCGAGGCAATGGTATATACGATTTCAAGAAGTTGTCTTATCAAATGGTTTTACCATGCTTGATGAAGATAACTGCGTATATATCAAGAGGATTAAAAGCAAGTAAGTTATCATGTCTCTATATGTAGATGACATTTTAATAGCCGGAAATGACAAGGGCTTTGTGATGGATATCAAGGCTTGGCTTTCATCAGTATTTGAGATGAAAGACATGGGAGAAGCCGCATATATCCTTGGAGTTAAGATTTCAAGGAATCGTTCGAAGAAACTTCTTTCTCTTTCACAAGAGACTTATATAAAGAAGGTTCTAGAACGATTTAATATGTAGGACTGCAAGTCTATTGATACTCCTATAAGCAAAAGCAATAATTTATGTCTGAAATCATGTCCTAAGAACCAAAAGGAAAAAGAGATTATGGAAAAAGTTCTATATTTCAGTGCAGTTGGTAGTCTTATGTACGCTATGATGTGTACAAGACCGGACATCTGTTTTGCCGTTGGAATGGTAAGTCGTTACCAATCCAACCCAGGGCAAGAACACTGGAAAGCGGTTAAAGAGGATAATGCAGTATCTTAAAGGAACTGCAGACTTGCAAAAGACTATGATAATACCAAGAAGGTAGACATAAGGTACATATCTACACATGAGATGGTAGCGGATCCGCTTACGAAGGCGATCCCCAGAGATGTGTTTTACAAACACTTATCATCTCAAGGATTGCGTAAGAGCTGAGTTGTACCAATATAAATTCCCATGTCTGTAAATGATCAAATTTAATAAAAGAATAAGTTCTTTTTCAAACATTGCATATGAATTTCTTGAGAAATGTTTGTGTACATTTTTGAAATCTCAGCTATACTTTCTAGTATGTCGGACAGATTGAGGTTGGCTCTCTCACATGAGCAACCGCCTTATTCTATCAGACGGATAGAATAGAGATGAGACCTGTTTAAAGTCAAAATCATCAGACAGATGATTTAGAGTCATGACTTAAACAAAATGGTCGCATAAAAGATCTGCATCATATGGATGCTTACAGAAGATCTAAGAGGATTTTGAAATCCTATCTGTCTAAATGCGGGATGTGAGTCCAAAGGATTATTTGAGTAGAAAAAGGGACTCAAAGTCAGACATTGTGGTGTCTGATCATAATCCTTACAACATCATTGAGACATACACTCCCTGGGAAAGGAGCGATGTTGTAATACGTATTCATACTACGTATGCATTTTTGACCATTGGGTTAGAATAGTAAATAAGTTTACTATTATGTGAGACCCAAAGACCACATGGGTCTTAATTCATTACCCTTATGGACTCTAATTGGTTCCTTTAGATTTGACCGGGTGATTGCTATCTTAGCATGTTACTTATGGACTATGGTTAATTCGGTCCGACGGGGCATGTTAGAAAACCAAGTCAAGTCAAGATCGAAAGGATCGCAAGAAGAGGAAGATTAATTTCGCATTCACATTTGGACTTTAAAGATTCAAAGCTGGCCAGCCAATTGCAATCCAGATGGGATTCAATTGTTGAATATAAAGTATAAGAAATGTGAAGAAATAATCTAGGGTAAAGCATGTGTTGATCTACTCAACTTTGCACCTCGAGGAGTGTTGTGTATCTCTAATAAGTGCACAACAGCGGACTCTATGCGCATGACGGTCACACGGCCTATTTCTCGGTATGATAAACAGAAGAGTTAGAGGAAAATAAGTTTCCTTACAATCCCCTCAAGTGTGAGTGGGAGATGTTGGATATGGACGACATAAATACACCCATGAGGGGATGTATGAGGGTATACTGACCTCAGATGTCGTGTGCACGAAGGCGTGCGCGAAGGGAACCTTTTCTCGTGTGAAAATGACCACTCGATCAGTGGAAAAAGCCACTCGATAAGTGGAAAAAGCCACTTTATAAGTGCAAAATGGCACTTGATAAGTGGATAAAGAAGAAGATAAATGAATGTGCTAATATAGGCTAATAAGCTTGTATTTAGTTATTTCCTACAATAACTACCCCTAAAGCCTATAATGTTGAATATTGGACTCCCCGGATTTGGTTTTGATGATGAGCAAACATAAATAATTCATGAACTAACAATTTGTGAGCGCATTATTGGAGATCGTCGCCAAATTCACGAGAACAATCAAAGCGACATCTCAAGACTTCTCAAAGCTCGTATTCATTGCCTAAAGCTTCGTTGAAGCTCTTGGACCGTTTTGGAAGTCATGAAGAATTAATCGAAGCTCTCGAAGACCATTCATTAAGGTTTTATTTATAGTCTTTTAGCTTCGATCTATAGAATGTTAAGCCTTGAGTATATCTTACGATTCTATCTTCATAACGCTCATATCGTAGCTCTAGGATCTTAGTACAAGTTCATTCTAACTTCCTCGAAGCATCGCGCTTCGATTCGGACTTGTTTGTGCATATTAGTTGGTACAAGAAGAAGTACTGACCGACTAGATGGTGATCTAGTCGGTCAGAAGAGCTTCTTGGACCGACTAGTTTGAGTTAATCTTTTCTTGTTCAGTACTGTTTACAGTTAGTCGGTCTACGTTGACTCACCGACCGACTAGTTTGTGAACTAGTCGGTCAGTGATGCTTCTTTGACCGACTAGTTGTGATTTACTGTACATGCCAAATTTCTCCTAAGCTACTGTTTATCGTTAGTCGGTCTAAGAACGTTTGGTGACCGACTAGTTGATAATCTAGTCGGTCAACTTTTGTTCTTGGACCGACTAAGTCAATTTGCATTCAGACTATTTGCTTTTGCCTCTTAGTCGGTCTACGTTCACTGACTGACCGACTAGTTGAGAAACTAGTCGGTCAGAAAGTCTTCTTGGACCGACTAGATTTCTAGGTCTGAATTTCTATCTCTTTTCAGTTCTTCACTTAGTCGGTCCATGTTGTTTGACTGACCGACTAGTTGATGAACTAGTCGGTCAGTGGTTGTTCTTTGACCGACTAGTTGCCTCAGATTTCTATCCGTTGTGACTTGACCTAACTTGTTTTTATGGGACCCTATAAATACGAAGCTAGGTCATTTCTCTCTAGGTTAGAGCTGCCATTAAGAGATTCATTGAGATTGAAAGAGATAGACTTTCTCACTCATTTCCAAAGCTCTCTTCCTCATAAGAAATCCATTCTCTCTCTTTCTAGATCTAGAATCCATCTTGAGAGAAGTTTGTTCTTGGTGAGCCCTTCAAGCTCTAGCTTGATTCAAGTCTCCAAATCTCTCCTAGGCACCCATTGCTGGTCATTTCTTTGGTGCTAGGTCTTGGTGACTTCATCTTCCTCAAATCCATCCTTGCACCTATTTGGTAAGAAAACTCAAGGTATAGGATTTTGTGGTAAGATTGTTTATTTCATTATAAACTTGTTTATATTGCTTGTTGATTCTCTCGGTTGTGAGAGAAGGTTGTGATCCCGGGTTGTGGGATTCACTATTGCCATTGCATGTATGATTTGATCTTGTGAAGGTTTTTCACAAGATATTCATAGTGGAAATCTTGGGTTAGGGTTTCTAACCTAAGTATCCGGAGGGGATCCGGGTGGTTGGGACGTAGGATCACCGGGAACAAGTCGGGGAGACTTGGGTGGATCCGAACCCAGTAACATCTTTTATTAGCATTGTTAATTTTGTTGTTGTCATTCAATTTAAGCTTCCGCAAATTGATTTGGTAGTTGTTTGCACTATAATTAGGAATTATTCTCCTTGTTATTTTTAAAGTACTATTCACCCCCCCTCTAGTACTTGTGCAGTAGCTTGTAGGGTATTACATTTGGTATCAGAGCCAGATACTTAGCTATGTCTGCCAACGACAACAAGAGTCCACCTTCCGACTATGGCACCTTCAAGAACTGTGAAGGAGCGTCTTCGGTGATGGAAGGACATTCCTCTACAAGGCCTCCATTCTTCAACGGTACCAACTACAGGTACTGGAAATGCCGGATGGAAACCTTCCTCCGGAGTGCATCTCTATGGAGGACCACAATGAAGGAATACATCGAGCCTGAAGAACAAGACTTCGAGAAATGGACTACCGCGGAGGTCGCCGCGGAGGTAAGCAATGCCAAGGCAATGAACGCTTTGCAATGTGCATTGGAGCCCGAGGACTTCAATAAGATATGCACATGTAAGAGTGCATATCAAATTTGGAACTCCCTCCTCATTCTACATGAAGGGACGAGTAGGGTAAGAGACTCTAAACTCGTAGTTGTAAACAAAGATTACGAAATGTTTCATATGCAACAGGGCGAGAAGATGAAGGAATATTACGCTCGCTTCGTTGACATAATAAACGAGTTAGAGGCCCTCGGCAAATCCTACACCCAAAAGGAGAAGTGCTCGAAGCTTATCGAAGGACTTCCTTCTTCTTGGGAGAAACGTACCTTCGCCATCGAGGAAGGTAATGACATGAATAAGTATACCGTAGTTCAATTGATGGGTACTTTGATGTCATACGAGGTACACAAAGATAGCAAGGTGAAGCTATACGAAAAGATGAAGTCCTATTTGAACCAAGACGTGCCTAAGAAAAAGGCGATTGCATTCAAGGCGGCTTCATCCACCTCTACCGATGATGAGGACTCGGAAGAAGAAATGGACATGGAATCCATTGCACTCATGGCAAAGAAGTTTAATCGCTTCTTCCGAAAGGGTAACTTCAAACAAAAATCTAAATTTACTTCTACTAACGCCTCTCCACCTTTGTGCTTTAAATGCAATAAGCCAAGACACATCAAAGCGGATTGTCCTCAAAACAAGCAAAAGGAGAAGTGGAAGGCGCCGAAGTTCGACAAGTCAAAGAAGTACAAAAAGGGGTACAAAAGGGACTTGTCGGAGCAACATTCACCGACTCCGAGGATTCCTCAAGCGGAGAGTCGGACGATGAGAAAGTGGAGCAAGTGCACATGTGCTTCATGGCAAGAGAGGAGCATGATCAAGGATCTTCCTCCTCCGATGATAGCGACGACGAAGGCGATGAGGTAACTATGGATGATCTTAGGGATGCTAACTCTCATTTATGGTCTAAATACACTAAATTAGTAAATAGATATACTAAAGTAAAAGATGACCTAGCTAGCATTCAAACCTCGCCTAAGATTATCATCACCAACAACGACACCGTTGTTGAAGAGTTAAGAAATGAGATTGTTAATCTCAAATCTAAACTTGAACATGTTAGCATTGATGATCCGGAAGAACATAGGATAGCGGATTTAACTTCTCAAAACTCGACTTTGAGTATTGAGAACGAGAATCTTAAATCTCGTGTTTATGTGCTCACATCGCAAGTATCCAACTTGGATACTTCTATGCGTTCTCTCAAAGAGAAATATGAGAACACATTAGGCCGAATTAATAAATTCAATAAGGGTAAGGACCATTTGGATAAAATCCTAAGTGACTTACTTCCGGCCAATCACCACATTGGTTTGGGGTATACGATGGGATGTCCATCCAAAGCGGCCACTACTTTTTTTAGGCCAACTTCCGGTGACTCTACGAGTGGTAGCAAACACTCTATTGGTAGTTCATCTACCAATGGTGCTTCCACCTCGTCCACACCCTCTTTCGGAAAGAAACCCACTATGGGTGGACCTCCAAAGAAGGGCCATGCTTATATGTACACAAATACCATGCCACGTAGGAACACCCGTCCTACTCCACCGGCTCACACATATGATGATTTTTATGCAACACATTCTCGAGCACGTGCACACCATGTGAGACACCCTCACGCACGTGTTCCCACACATGCATATGTTCACCCACCTCATCATATGAATAATTCTCGTCGTGCACCATTCCATCATGTTCCTTATGCCTATCCACAACATGCATCACGTAGAAATCAACGTCGCATGCATGCACCCAATAGGATGAGGGCTCCCAAGATTTTCACTATTTGGAGCCCAAAGGACACAAGCATGGATGAAAAACAAGTGTATATGAATGCTTATTTTTCGAATGTTGTGCATAGTAGGAATTATGTGGGGAAGTCTAAGTCCAATTGGACTTGGCTTCCAAAGGTCTAACCTTTGAGGACCCAATGACCTTGGGTACCATGATATGAAATTTTCTATATTTATGTACTCAAGGAAAAGAAAAAGAAAAGGAGCAACAAATTTAAATTTAGCTCCAAAAGGAATTGGATACTCGATAGCGGGTGTTCAAAACACATGACGGGTGACGCTCAATTGCTCTCCGGAGTAGTTCCCATTGCAAATGGAAACCGCGTCGTATTTGGAGGCAACGAGAGCGGAACCATCGTCGGTGTTGGTAAAGTGGGTAACCCGTCTAAACCCTCAATTAGTGATGTTTATCTAGTTAATGGTTTAAATCATAATCTTATTTCAATAAGCCAACTTTGTGACAAAGGTTACAAAGTTAGATTTGCGAAAGGATTATGTCATATTTCTAATGATAATAATAAGTTATTATTTTCCGGCACACGCCATAAAGATATTTATATTTTGGATCTTCCTAAGTCATATGAACAATGTCTCGTTGCCAACACAAGTGAACAACACTTATGGCATCGACGCTTTGGACATGTGAACTTTGGAACACTTTATAAGCTTTCAAAATTAAATTCCATTAAAGGTTTTCCGAAGCTCGTTTTTGAAAAGAAAAGTTTTTGTGATTCTTGTCAACGTGGCAAGCTTCCTAAATCTTCATTTAAACCTAAGAAAAGCATTTCTACTAAACGGCCACTAGAGCTATTACATCTAGATTTATTTGGGCCAACTAGAGTTGCTTCCTTAGGAAATGCAAGATATGGACTTGTCATCGTCGATGATTATTCTAGATTTACTTGGGTATTTTTCTTATGTAATAAAAATGAAGCTTTTGAAAACTTCACAATATTTGTGAAGAAAGTACAAAATCTCATCGGAACCACCATTGTCACTGTTCGTAGTGACCATAGGGGTGAATTTGAGAATGAGTCTTTCTCAAATTTTTGTGATGATCTTGGAATTACTTACACGTTTTCTTTCCCTCGCGCACCTCCTCAAAATGGTGTTGTTGAGAGGAAGAATAGAACGCTTGTGGAGTGTGCTCGCACTATGCTCGAAGATAGTCAACTTGGTTATCAATTTTGGGCGGAAGCGGTACACACTGCTTGCTATGTGTTTAATAGAATACTTTTGAGGCCCGGCACCAAACAAACTTGCTATGAATTGTTGTTTGGTAGATTACCTCAAGTTAAACATTTTTGTGTTTTTGGCGCAAAATGTTTTATTAAAAACACATATGATAATTTGGACAAGTTTGATCCGAGATCGGATGAGGGGATATTTGTTGGGTATTCCTCACGTAGCAAAGCCTACCGGATATACAACAAAAGATCCTCTACGATCGAGGAATCACTTCATGTCTCTTTTAATGAGAATTTTACTACTTCTAGAATTTCAAATGATGATGATTCTATGGATGTTTTATGTGATTCGTTTGAAAATTCTAAGTCTATTGATTCAATTGATTCTATTGATACTAACCCGACTAATGAAGTTGTTGAGAACGTGCCTAGTGATCAAGGTATTCCCAAGCGGCTTCATACCATTCGCGATCATCCCCATGAGCAAGTCATTGGCAATATTCATGATAGTGTCAAGACGAGATCGCAAGTCCACCACTTCGCCAATTGTGCCTTTGCCTCATCGATAGAGCCAAAGAATATAGTTGAAGCGTGCGAAGATTGTGCTTGGATCCTTGCCATGGAGGAGGAACTCATTCAATTCGAGAGGAATGAGGTATGGGAGCTTGTTCCTTTGCCATCGAAGAACCACACCGTCATAGGGACAAAGTGGATCTTCAAGAACAAAACCGACGAAAACCAAGTCGTCGTCCGGAACAAAGCTCGGTTAGTTGCTCAAGGCTATCGCCAAGAGGAAGGTATCGATTTCGAAGAATCCTTCGCTCCGGTAGCTAGATTAGAATCAATTAGACTATTATTGTCTTTTGCATGCCATAAAAATTTTAAATTATTTCAAATGGATGTTAAAAGTGCATTTTTAAACGGAGATGTTGTTGAGGAAGTTTTCGTTTCTCAACCTCCGGGCTTCATAAATGAAAAATTTCCAAATCATGTTTTTAAACTAAAGAAAGCTCTTTATGGTTTGAGACAAGCTCCTCGAGCTTGGTATGATCGGCTAAAGAATTTTCTTTTGGATTTGAATTTTAAAATGGGCGAAGTCGATTCTACACTTTTTGTTAAGCATGCGAATAATGATATTTTATTAGTTCAAATTTATGTTGATGATATCATTTTCGGTGCTACTAACTTCACTCTTTGCGAAGAGTTTTCTAATGTTATGAAGGAACAATTTGAGATGAGCCACATGGGCGAACTCAAATATTTCTTAGGTCTCCAAATTCGCCAATTGAACGATGCAATCTTCATCTACCAAACGAAGTACACGGTGGAGTTGCTTAAGCGATTTGGAATGGAGAGTGCTTCCGGGAAAAAGACTCCAATGAGCACGACTACGCATCTTGACAAGGATACGGGCGGTAAGGATGTAAACATTCGTCTATATCGAGGTATGATAGGTAGTTTACTTTATCTTACCGCAAGTAGGCCCGATATTATGTTTGCCGTATGCATATGTGCTCGTTATCAGTCTCAACCTAAAGAGTCTCACTTAGTAGCGGTAAAACGTATTTTTCGCTATCTAAGTTACACTTTAGATTTTGGATTACTTTATCCGAAATCTAGCACATATGAGTTAGTCTCATATAGTGATGCTGATTATGCGGGATGCAAATCCGACAGGAAGAGTACTAGTGGCACTTGCCATTTTCTAGGAAATTCCCTTGTCTCTTGGTTTTCCAAGAAGCAAAATTCCGTATCACTTTCAACCACCGAGGCGGAATACATTGCCGCCGGTGCCGCTTGTGCCCAGGTTCTTTGGATGAGACACACACTGAAGGATTTTGGTATTCATTGTGATACTAGCCCTATCATGGTGGATAACCAAAGTGCTATTTGTCTTTCAAAGAATCCGGTGCACCATTCCCGATCTAAACACATAGATGTCCGACACCATTTTTTTAGATGATCATGTTGCTAAAAAGGACATCATATTAGTGTACGCTGAAACCCAAAAGCAAATCACCGATATTTTCACGAAACCCCTAAAGGAGGACTCCTTTGTGCGGTTGCGTCGAGAATTGGGGATTATGGGTGAATCCGAGATATAGGATTCATGTTTCATTCAATTATCTTGCATGCTATTATATTTCGCAATATTTCGTTCATGCTAGATTTATTGAATTTTTGGGAATTTTATGTGATATGTTTAAATTTTTGCTCGAATTCTTATTTGAATGTCGTATTTAAGATTTCGATGTTTTATGGGGTAGTTTAGATGTCTAATGAGAGGGTTAAGATGTTTCATCCAAGTGGTTTATGAAGAGAACTCATTTATCAACTTTTGGACTCTTCTAGTCGGTTTCAGTTCATTAGTCAACCGACTAGATGCTCATCTAGTCGGTCAGCTAGTGAACTCAGACCGACTAGTTCAAGCTTTAAACTTTCTATTGTCATTTACTTCTTTTAGTCGGTCATAGTACTCTTACCGACCGACTAGATTGAAAACTAGTCGGTCAGTGATTATACTGCGACCGACTAACTCTAGCCCTAGATTTTTCTGTTTGCCTCTGTTTCGACTTAGTCGGTTTAAGCTCATTGACCGACCGACTAGATCGTAATCTAGTCGGTCAGTGCTTGAACTGTGACCGACTAAGTGCGTTAGGGCAAACGCGTCTTTTCGCATTCTCGACCGACTTAATCTCTCTCAAACCGGCTGTTTCTTCATTTAGTCGGTTTACTTCTTCTCTCCAGCCCGAAAAACCCCCTAAACCCGATCGAGACTCTTCATCTTCCCATCGACTCCGGCCACTTTTCCGGCCATCTCCGCCGTCCGTCGCCGTCGACCTCTCCCCTAGGTATCTTCCCCCTTCCTAGATCTCAGTTTTCATCCCTAGGGTGTGTTCTAGATCTCGTTTTCACTTCTAGGCTCTAGGGTTTCGAAAATTATCGTAGGGCTTTGTGCTTGTTGTGTGTTTCTAGGGTTTGTGCTTAGGATTGCTTACGCTTAGGGTGTTTGATCCTATCCGGTCGCTTGATTGTACTCGTTGTGCCGCGATCATGGCACGAACGAGACTCCCGATTACATCTTCTGGGGCATCCCCCATGACCGTAGATGCTCCGACCGCTTCGACCCCTCCTAAGCGTAGGGCCAAGACCACTCGACCCCCCTCTTCGTCTTCAACTCCGTTGAAGAGGAAGAGGACGTCCAAGCCTAAACCTGCCGGCCAATCGTCCAAGCCTAAACCTAAACCCAAAAAGTTCCGTGCACCCACTCCTCCCGGTGAGCGTTCAGATAGTGATTCCGAGGATGATTCCGATGAGGAATACACTCCTGAACATCCCGAGAAGGCACCTACTCCACCCCCTCCTCCACCTCCTCCTAAGCCCCGTCAGGCTAAGGGTAAAGCTCCTATGCCAGTCGGCGGTGTAGATATATCGTTGTGCCGCGATGACCCTCAGTGTCTCGTCGCGTACAACCGTATAGAACACTGCCCACTGCTGTTGGAGCATTACGTTCAGTTTTCTGATTTTCTTGGCCTTGCGGATCTTCTCTCCTATAGTGGCATATTGTACTATCTTAGATATGACGCTAAGGCGAACCCCAGACCATATCCTCGCCTAGTCAAATTATTCTATGCCAATCGTGTCCGGGGCCAGTACGATGAGTCTCACTCCATCGAGACTTCTGTTTAGGGGACTCCTATAGTCCTCACGGCAGAAATCTTGGGGGAGTTGATAGGTTGCTCGTCGTGTGGCCTCCTCCCGTCTGACATCTCTGTCGACGATATCTCCTCCCTCGATCAGCGGACCCTAGGCAAAATATTCCAGGTTATCCCCCCTGCATTCATAGGAGTCCCTTCGAAATCATTCAAGCCGAATGCTTGGGTGATTAACCTGATCTTGAAATCCTGCCTTCTTCCCAAGTATGGATCCTCTTCTCTACCATCTCAGCCGTTTCTGAAATTGATTTACGCTCTGTTTATGGGTAGCGAGATTAATTGGGCTCGCATTATACTCGATAAGATGGATTCTTTCGAGTGTATTCGCAAGACCACTAAATCTGCGCATATCCCATATACGTGTCTCCTGACCTTGGTATTCCGTCGATTCGGTGTCCCCTTGCCCCCTGATGATGAGCGTCCCCTTGGTCCTCCTCTGAACGCGACAGCCATTAAGAAATCTCTTGCAGCACTCCGTCACGTGCAGCGGTCGACACCTTCTGCATCTCAGGCCACTCCCTCAGCTGCTTCTGTCCCTCCTCCTTCAGCTGCTTCAGTCCCTCCTCATACCACCACACTTGATGATGTCATACGGTTACTTCGTCGGCACGAGTCGCGTTTGGCTCGTACCGAGGAGGTCGTCTGCCGTATGGCTAGTTTGATGGGCGTTCAGCTTCCTCCTTCTGTTTCTGAGGATGAGGAGATGGATGATGAGGATATTGATGATCTTGTCACCTCCTTGGCTCGTGGCGATGAGGCCACTGCCACTGCTGCTGCTGCTGCTACCACATCTGCTCCTGTTGCTGGCACCTCTTCCGGTGCTCCTGAGACTTCTGCACCAGTGGATCAGCCTTCTGAGTCTGCTGCTGCTCCTGCTGACGACCCTGCTCCTGTTGTGCCTGCTGTTGTTCCTGTTGAGACCCCAGCCGTTGAGCCTGTCGTCGATGTCTCCACCCCTGCCCCAATGATCCCTTCTGTTCACACGCCTCTCCTCCCTGCAGAGCCTGAGTCCACTCCCTCGACTGGACCCCCGGAGACTGCAGATCCTGCCACTTCCTCGTGATCGTCTGTTTCGAGGCCTCTGCTATGATCTTTGGATGATGTATCTTATTGAGAGTGTTTTTGGGTTAGGATGGAGTGTTGGGTGTTTGTTTTGATGTATTTTGGTTTTGTGGATGTCGGTGTTGTATTTTGATGTACTTTGGATGATGATGATGGTTCGATGATGTATGATGTACCTTTTTGATGTTTATATAGATGGTGTGTTGCACTTGATATGATGTACTCGATGTGGTTTGATTGTACTCTTGGTATTCATATATATATATATACATCGATGTTCTCTTTGTTTTACTTCATCGTGCTCATTTAATTCTCATTCATTGTCTACGATATGTGAAATCGTCGCTCGTCGCTTAAAAACTTGGTTAAATAGATTATATTTCTATGATTGTATAGAATTGTTTTCCATGCACAAATTTAACCAAGAATATTGAATATTGGAGAGTATGTTTCATTATTCAATAAATGAATAAATATTTGGTATTTTTTTGATGATTTTAATTATCGCTTTTTGATAATGGACAATTTGGCACACCTTGATTTGATTTCAACACCTTTCCCTTGGTGTCAATTAGGTCCATCGTCATTGTCTACGACTCCCGATGTTGGATTTTCCATTTCCTAGTTGTTGTCGTTGTATGCCCCCCATTTTTGGGATAATGCCAAAGGGGGAGAGATAATGATAATAAATAGGTCAAATGAAAATTTAACTCAATTTCCAAGAATCTAATTTGATGTGTTAGATTCAGGGGGAGTTAAGATATATATAAGGATTTTCAAAATCCGATATTTCAAAAATCGATTCTCGTTATATATCTTACTCGTCTGATTGATGCAATTTAAATATATTCATTTTGGAATTAACGTGTCATCAATGCAGGGGGAGTAAGTATTTTACATTTGAATCATTATTTTTGATTATTATTTATGTTGGTTTGTCATCACCAAAAAGGGGGAGAATGTTGAATATTGGACTCCCCGGATTTGGTTTTGATGATGAGCAAACATAAATAATTCATGAACTAACAATTTGTGAGCGCAGTATTGGAGATCATCGCCAAATTCACGAGAACAATCAAAGCGACATCTCAAGACTTCTCAAAGCTCGTATTCATTGCCTAAAGCTTCGTTGAAGCTCTTGGACCGTTTTGGAAGTCATGAAGAATTAATCGAAGCTCTCGAAGACCATTCATTAAGGTTTTATTTATAGTCTTTTAGCTTCGATCTATAGAATGTTAAGCCTTGAGTATATCTTACGATTCTATCTTCATAACGCTCATATCGTAGCTCTAGGATCTTAGTACAAGTTCATTCTAACTTCCTCGAAGCATCGCGCTTCGATTCAGACTTGTTTGTGCATATTAGTTGGTACAAGAAGAAGTACTGACCGACTAGATGGTGATCTAGTCGGTCAGAAGAGCTTCTTGGACCGACTAGTTTGAGTTAATCTTTTCTTGTTCAGTACTGTTTACAGTTAGTCGGTCTACGTTGACTCACCGACCGACTAGTTTGTGAACTAGTCGGTCAGTGATGCTTCTTTGACCGACTAGTTGTGATTTACTGTACATGCCAAATTTCTCCTAAGCTACTGTTTATCGTTAGTCGGTCTAAGAACGTTTGGTGACCGACTAGTTGATAATCTAGTCGGTCAACTTTTGTTCTTGGACCGACTAAGTCAATTTGCATTCAGACTATTTGCTTTTGCCTCTTAGTCGGTCTACGTTCACTGACTGACCGACTAGTTGAGAAACTAGTCGGTCAGAAAGTCTTCTTGGACCGACTAGATTTCTAGGTCTGAATTTCTATCTCTTCTCAGTTCTTCACTTAGTCGGTCCATGTTGTTTGACTGACCGACTAGTTGATGAACTAGTCGGTCAGTGGTTGTTCTTTGACCGACTAGTTGCCTCAGATTTCTATCCGTTGTGACTTGACCTAACTTGTTTTTATGGGACCCTATAAATACGAACCTAGGTCATTTCTCTCTAGGTTAAAGCTGCCATTAAGAGATTCATTGAGATTGAAAGAGACAGCCTTTCTCACTCATTTCCAAAGCTCTCTTCCTCACAAGAAATCCATTCTCTCTCTTTCTAGATCTAGAATCCATCTTGAGAGAAGTTTGTTCTTGGTGAGCCCTTCAAGCTCTAGCTTGATTCAAGTCTCCAAATCTCTCCTAGGCACCCATTGCTGGTCATTTTTTTGGTGCTAGGTCTTGGTGACTTCATCTTCCTCAAATCCCTCCTTGCACCTATTTGGTAAGAAAACTCAAGGTATAGGATTTTGTGGTAAGATTGTTTATTTCATTATAAACTTGTTTATATTGCTTGTTGATTCTCTCGGTTGTGAGAGAAGGTTGTGATCCCGGGTTGTGGGATTCACTATTGCCATTGCATGTATGATTTGATCTTGTGAAGGTTTTTCACAAGATATTCATAGTGGAAATCTTGGGTTAGGGTTTCTAACCTAAGTATCCGGAGGGGATCCGGGTGGTTGGGACGTAGGATCACCGGGAACAAGTCGGGGAGACTTGGGTGGATCCGAACCCAGTAATATCTTTTGTTAGCATTGTTAATTTTGTTGTTGTCATTCAATTTAAGCTTCCGCAAATTGATTTGATAGTTGTTTGCACTATAATTAGGAATTATTCTCCTTGTTATTTTTAACGTACTATTCACCCCCCCTCTAGTACTTGTGCAGTAGCTTGTAGGGCATTACATATAAATAGGACCCAAGGGTAAGGCATTCATTCACACTTTCCATGCCATAAGTTTGCATAAGGCATCTTATGTTTTTCTTCTCCCTTCCATTAAAATCCTCTTCTAGTTAGAGATTTAGGCGGTGAAACTCTGCTTCAATCCTCCGTGACGAAGTATCGACCGTTGTGGCGAATCCGAGGGCGAAGTTCCGAGATTACCGTGCCGCGTACACACGCGTAAGTCTCGAATTTATTATTCGATCCTAACGTCCTTGTTTTGACAGGATCCTACATGCCAACCCTTGGCAACTTAAACATATCGGGCTCCCAGCAGCCCTCTTCTTTGACTTTCGAAAAAAAACCCTTACTGCCCACCAACTCATTTTGAAAAAACCAATCCAACCTACGCAAAAAAATACTTGAATCAAGCCATTGAAGTCAAAAATCAACAGATCTGACACGATACTCGCCAGAGAAGATGCAAAACAACCACATCTAGCTTCATTAAGGATTTTCCATCACTCTCTATATGAAAAATTATTATGAGATGTTGGTCAAAATTTTCCATTTCACAACATTGTAACGTTGTCTTTGAAGTATATAAATGAATTTATTATAAATTTATCCTAAAGATGATAAGATATAAATGGTGAATAATTATGATGGGGTCTTTGTGTATGTTTAGAATAATGGCCAGTGAATGGATTTTTGTCACCTGTAATTATGATGGAAATTTAATGATTGGTGACAATAATGAACCGAATATTTCGTGGGGGCATAAAACCAATCACGCTGAGGAAACCGTAAAGATATACCGAACTAGTAGATCAGATATATAACGTCACAAAAATTAGTTATAATGAGTACACTTTGAAACTGTGTGCAATTGGTTGATAACGGAGCACATGATTATAGCTATATGATTATCTCAGATGACGGTGATATGGAGAATCTATTTAAATTGGGTCAAGTTCAACGGTCAGTTAAAATATACGTGGAAAAGGATATGATAATCAACACTCATGTCTATGAAGCACATGGCACATTCGCCCGCATGCTTGATTTGGAGAACAACTCAGCAAGATTTATGTCTTGATCTCCAAATCAAAAGTATCATCATATGGAGAACATGACCAGAGAAGGGTGCTCGTTTTACCCAGAAGAGGCAGAGAATATGGATGCGTACGTATTGACAACATGGAATTATTTTTTACTTTTATGTAATATTGTTAAAATGCAAATTTGAATTTTTAAAAATTGCACGTTCTTATATGTCCAATCAGGTTACACGTCGCGAGATAGGGCAATGAAATTCCAGAATATTGAGGGAAAGCAACATGCTCAACTTACATGCAAGGCTCATATGTATCGATGTCAATTTCAGACGATGTTTGCAGACAAACACATAGTGGAGCATCGACTTCTATGACGCGACCGGTGGATGATGGAGTAAGGATGCCTAATGAAGAAATTGATGGCACTGATAATGACGACGACCAGATGATGAAAGGGATGATAGTATGCAATATGCCACAGATATAAACCCAGTTGATACAACATGGATAGAACAATCGTTTGCTGTCAACATATATGTGGCAGTTGAAGAGCCTTTACCGGATGAATTGAAAGAGGATCAATGGGTCAATGCAACATTGTAACGCCCCGCTTCCCAAGAATACAATGGAAGCGAGAGCGTTACGAAGGTCCGCATGAACGAGAGCGGTGAAGCTCGAGTTCATTAAGCGTCTGTGATAACTACAACAAAGCAGGTCCTTACATGCATTTCAGAACAATAAGAAACATTCATAAAATTAAAGCCACATCCATAAAAATGTCCATACACAAAATAAAACGAAATAGGCCACAACAGGGCCAAAAGAACTACAAAAGGAAACGTACACTAAGCAGATACTAAAAAACAAAACTAAGGAAAACGGCAACGGCGTAGGTCTATAGTCATCCACAGGGAAAGACTTGACGTCATCGGTAAACTCCCGGCTCTCTAAGTCCAGTGTCTCCAAGGATCCTCCTGGTACTCTGGCTTGGGATCTGACATACATCCAAAACATGAATGCATGTCAGCAAGGGTCTGCAAGGAAAGGTCCAAAACCTAAGGCAAGGTGTACAAATAATATTAAATTATGAAGCATTAATTGTCTTATAAAAGATGTCAGCGACAAGTTTTAAGCAAGGCAACTTTTAAATAAGGTAAAGTAAAGTATTTCTTACATGACAGTTCTAAGCAGTTTAAGAAGTAAAGTAATGAGCATGACATTTTTAAGATTTATTAACATGGCAATTCTAGCTGAGACATCAATAGTAAATTCAAGTTCTGTGTCAGTGTTTTCTATCTCTCATAGGGTTCACGCATTTAAGACGGGATGAGTGGATTGTTCTTCTCACGGGGGTACTGCCGTGATTGACACTACCCACCGCATGCGGGTGGTGCTCTTGAAGAGAGGATCCCTTCATACGCTTAGTGGCCGTTCAACCTTAACTCCACTCCAGATTTGTGGTGGAACACGAGCCAGCCTAGTCGACTCACACGACATCACGAAGTCACGATTCCGCCTTTGAGGCGCACGATTTCACGATGTCAAGCATTATGTAGATATTCCATTAATGACCATTCCAATAGTGTATATTCAGCAAGAGATGCACTAAATTAAATCTTCAGTATTTCACATTTTACGATATTTACAGCAATTAAATAAGAATGATTGCACGGGTTGAAAAGTGCGCATGCTACAAACAATAATTGTCGTTGTCAATTCTTGAAACATAAATATACGAAGTTATATGTCGATGTGTCACATTTTAAGCCTAGAACATCATGGTAATTTTTCCATGTGTCATTTCACAAGTAAATTTCACATTATTCAGCATTAAGAGAAAAGGATGATTAATGCATCATACTTCAAAAATTCACAACAAATTGTACACTTGCCTGTTTTCAGCGTTCTTGGTGTCGTTGGGTTCGTCTCGACGAGCACTACACTACGGTGAGATTGGTTCTCTGGTTTGATTAAACTTACATCAGAATTAGGTTGTTTCTTACAAATTAAGAGTATTAAAACGATTCTTACGACATCTAGAAATCCAGTTTTATTAGATCTTCTATCCTAAGATGTTGGTTATGATTTAGTAGGGGATAGATCTAATAACCAATGATGTAACGAAGGGTCGACACGTAGCAAAGGGCAGCATCGACGTGCGGTGTCTACGATGGCGAGTCTGACAGTAACAGCGGCCGCTCGTGGAGGTTCTGGCCGCTGGGGAGCGGACATGGGCTGCGAGGGTCTGCCGGCGGTTCAGGGGTCTGCAGGCGGGCTGGTGTTCGCAGGTGGATGGAGAGGGCTACAGGCTAGATGACAGGAGGGTGATCGGACTGGTGGTCGATGGGATAGAAAAGCAGGCGTATGAGGCCAGAGAGAGAGTTGTGGCACTGGTGTGGGTCACCGACGGGCGTGCGGGCTGTGCAGTTGGCGGCTGTCGACGCTGGAGGGGGAGGTGACCTGGGCACGGTTGAGTTGCGCACGTGGAGAGCATGGGCGAGGGCTGTGCACGCGCGAGGGGAAGATGGCGTGGCCTGTAGACGGCCGGAGCTGGGTTCAAGGGGGCGTGAGCTTGAAGGGGGGAGGGAAGAATGAGGTCTGGGCGCAGCTGGGCGCAGAGGCTGGGCGTGAGCGAGGGCTGGGCACGAACTGAAAGGGAGGGGGTTGCTCGGGCTAGGGTTTAGGATGGGTAGGTGACGACTGAGTGTAGAGAGAGAGGGTTTGGCTTTATAATATTGTAGAGGTTATGAAGGGTTTTCTGGGACCCTTAGGGCACAAAAACTCTAGTCCCGTCCTAAGTCGGACGGAACATAGACAGAAATGCAGCGGAAAATTTTTATGTTAATCTAATTAACATGCAACCCTAAGGAACCAGACCCTATTAGCCAGGAACTCTGCCAACTTGGGATGGATCTGACCACCCCAAGAGGGATCTAACTACTGCGAATAATTAAATGAAAAGCTTAAACACATACCCGGAATCTCAGCCCTGGGGCAGGCGAGATGTTCCGCACCGTCTTCCGAGCTGCTCCCGTCCCACGCCGAGCCGCTCCTTGAACCGCTCCCCGAACTGCTCCTCGAACCGCTCCGCATCCCGAGGCGATCAATCCCATGTCGCCGAGCCAACCACGCGCCGAAGAAAGTTTCACGTGAGTGAAACCTCCGCCTAGATTTCGGATCTGAATCCGAACTCCTTTGCGGCTTTGCTAGAGCCCTCAAGAGCAAGGCAGAAATTTATAAGGAGAGGAGAAATATTAATTTAGCTTAGATCCGAGCGTGCTCCAACATTTACGAGAGCCACTCAGATCTAGAGCTTGGGACGAGTTTAGAGGAAGGGGGCAGACCCCTATTTATATAGGCGGCTGAACCCTCCCCTCTACTCAATTTCCGATGTGGGACTAAAGTTGGAGTTAATTAATTCAATTTAGTTTGCCTTTCACAAAGTGCAAACTTCCGTGAATTTTAACTCCATCACCGTTGAACTTTAGGATTGATACAACCTATCAATTCGAAGGGTGTTCAACGGTGAACGCATAGGAAAAAACCGTTCGTCAATCGGAGTTCGTTTGACCCTCCAATTGATTGTCCAAAGATCAGCCCAAGGCTAGTTTTTCGCAAAAATTGAGCCGTCAAACAATTCTGCACAATAAGGGTTCAAAACCCTAGAGCTGGGGCCCACAAGTAGGCCCCACACGTTCAGCGCGCGTAGAAACCCACCTGGGCAAGGCCCAGGCCACGCCTGGGCTTGCCCAGGCGCTGGGTAAAGCCCGCCTGGGCTTGCCCAGGCGGCCTGGGCCAAGCCCAGGCCCGCACCTGGGCTTTGCCCAGGCGCGGGGCAAGCCCAGGCCGTGCCTGGGCCAAGCCCAGACCTGTGCCTGGGTTAGCCCAGGCCTGTGCCTGGGTTTGCTGCTTTTGTTGGGCCTGGCCAGCAGTCCAGACCCAGTCTGGCCTGATCTTGTTCTTTGGGCTGTTTTGGGCATAACTTTGGTATTTGGTGTCCGATTTGGACGCCGTTCGAACCTGGGTTTAGACCGGGACATTCCCGTCTTACCCGTGAACTTTTCCTTGCGTTTATATTATTAAATATTGTTTTAAACAATTTAAAACACATTTAATCTCTTTTGCATCAAATGTAAAATAGTCCCTATCTAGGCTTAAATTATCATTTGCATCAAATACAAATGATCCGAGGGCATATTCCTCTACATCTCCCACTTGCACTCAGTATCATTTATCCCAAATGTAGGAGATGATTGCAAACATCTTTTGCAATATTTTATCCCTTGCATCAAATGCAAATTATTCTCCCTAACTAATTTCTACCTATTACTAGACGAAGATCGCACTCTGTGTGAGACCCTACAGCCTGACCCTTACAACAGGTTGGGCTCGAAGCCCTATATGGCAGTGACCACGAGCAGTGGTTGCCGTCCCTGCTTCAGGAATCATCATTATGTGGTTAACTCATTGACATGAGTATTGTCGGGACCACCCTGACTGTTTCCGCAGTTATAGTCTTTTCGTCTAAACTATGTCGTGTAGATCAAGTCTAGAGTACGGTCAAACTGTCAACCCCAATAACTTGACTCCGGTTAGTTTCTATCGATCTTTTAGTCAAAAAATGTTGGACTTCTTCCAACATACTCTGGCCAGAGTTTTTACTAAAGACCGAACTAACCCTACGACACTAACTCCCATAGACCGGGAGAGACGAATCCTCTCTTGGTCATTACTCTCCTCATACGCTTCAAGTGTCACCCAATCAAAGACCTTTCGACAGGGCTTGCCTCGAAGCTAGGTCATTTGATCTAAGTGGCACCGTTCACGCACAGGTTCGTCAAAATGACCTCAAGTCAAAAGACCAACTAGCCTATCATCACACAGAGTCATCATTGACAGATTGGTCAATATAACCATATGATAACTCTTGTGGATCGTTTAGTGAACTCATTCTCTAATGAGCACTTGTGTCTCGTCAACGACTTCGCCAAGTCAAGCGATCATGAGATCATCGCCACCGCTATACGGTGAAGACTAAGACACAATGGTATATCCGATGTTTCGATATCCTAGTCTCGAAACATCTACGACCACGAACCCGTTTTAGACTTATGCTACAGACGGTCAAACATTTCTCCATGATCGAGATACTCATCTCGATACCTGTTTGACCTTGCATAAAGTCTTAGGACTTTACCTAAGTTAATGTCTAATGTTAACAACATTATAAAATAACTTAGATAAATTATTACCAAACAGCTTACTGTTATTTCGAACACGATGTTTGTGCTATGCACACATGAAGATAGATAGCCTCGAGGGTATCATCTCTCAACATCTCCCACTTGCACTCAGGCCCATTTATCTCGGTATCTCATACCGTTTTTACACATAAGTTTTCCCGACTTCATGTGGTAGAGCCTTCATGAGTGGATCTGCTAAAACCGTCTACACTATAGACTTAAGGGTTTCTATGTTCATGTTAGACCAACCATTTGAATCTCATTCAAATAATTCATTTGATCTTTCAGAATCCATAATAATTTTATTTCCTTGGATCTCATCCAGTTCATCGTACCTTACGATAATCATTTAAATTAGTTAATGGTCATTTCAAATGGCTCATATTTATTTCTGATAAAGTATCAAACTCTTTTGATCACTTTGTCAAAAAATATGTTCCATCCCTTTGATGCCTCGCATGTAATTTATACGCTCCCACTGACCATGAAAACCTTCTGGTTAATTCATATAAGTTGTTCCGTCTAAATCATATTTAGAAAAACGAACTTATAAGTGGATGTTCCAATTTTTCATGGTCAACTTGAGCGTTTACATCGAGCTTGGTCCGAGTAGATTCGTACACATCTGCTGGTGAGACGGTTTCAACATAATCCGTTTATAGGAATTAATATGAAAACCGTTCTCGACCAACATGATTGCACTTCACTACTTTCTTTTCTGCACCAATCTTTCAACTTAAAGATTTACTTGCAGAAAGTGAGGAAACATTTTCCTTGGGCACGTAAACTAAATTCCTTAATTTATTTACGCACACGGACCAATTCTGATTGCATCAAGTTATAAATCGGAGATACTACTCCGAATTATCATCCCGGAAGTTGACTAAGTCATCATCAGTTATGATGTCTAACTCGACTCTTCGTCTCACGAAAATTCGAGTAATTATACAACTTCCTAATGATTGATTTAATGAATATCTTATTGATAATGTCCTCATAGAACATTATCAAAACCTAGGCATTACTATCTGGGACTTAACCCAGAGGGAGGACTTAACTCAAAGTCACTTGTTATGGATCGCACCGAGTCTAACTAAGTGTGATTCATACCTTTTAACACACTGATGTGTTAACAGACTTGACCTGAGAGAAAATCACATTTTCTTTTAATTACGCAAGATTTTATGTAGCTAAGTATTTAACCATTCGATCTAATCAAATCAGTTTAAATACTTTTGTCCTTTCGTTGTTTATTTTTCAGACTTGTGTTTCATCAAGAACACGCGTCTTAATAAAATATACGAATAACTTAATTTGGTTAATCTAGACTCGGGTACATCAGTATGTACCAGACTGAGTTCGACAACTCATTCTACCACTGTCTCACAGATGGGTTTCGGCCATTATATCTAAGAGGATAAGACTCACAAGTGTCCGTAGACTTCATAATACGAGAGGTCAGACCCCTCTTTATGTGACTTGTGAAGCTTAGTCTCTCGATACGGCCTAGTCTATTTTGCCATGCAAGTCTGCTACTATCTTGTGTATTTATATATATTAACATTTAATACATATATTATCATTATACAATTTACTCATTGCTTCAAAAGCAATGCGACGACATTCGTCAAAATGTGTTAAACTTCTATATAACAATAATCATGAAATCGTGACATCAGAGTATGTCACATTTTTATTTCCTCCTACTTATGCCTGTACTAATGATAAATTAAACTATTTAACTCGATTGACTTTCCGGTGAGTCTTCTTCCTTTTCTAAATCACATTTAGATATTTAAATGGCCCAACATAAATGAATAGCTATGCAAGTGACTCATGTATCCAAACGCTTGAGAGTTGCGATCTTGAGTGTAGCTCAAGAAGTTGCTTGTCTCAAGATCCGGTTGGGATACATAGTCTTGCACCACTCATGCACTCGTATTCGACTCAAACGGTTTGATCGAATTCTCGAACTTTGCGGATCAGAATTGTTTGTCCATACAACCTTGAGGGTAGCTCGACAAGTTGTAGGGAGAAACATACTTCGAATATCATATATGTTCAAGCTGCCTTATATAGAGACGAGTGACATATTGCGTGAATTTATTTGTTGGACCCAGAACTTAATGAAATCATATTTCTTAAGTCTGTTCTTTAGAAGGTCATTTTAATGTCAACGAGAGTATAGTATAATCTTATCAATTAGAATTTAACTTGATATTCAATTAATCAACCAATTTGACCAATTAACTAATTCCATTAAAATTTATATTTTGATTCCTTCGGTAAACATAGTCTTGCCCTAGTTTAGCATATGTTCAATATTAAATATAGGTAGAATGGCTTTTATCTATCTATATCCTCCCACTATTTTTACGATCGTTTCAAAGCTTAATAACGAACGATTTAATCGAATTAAAATTTAGTGAAAGAGGGATCCAATCATCCTGAACCTCACAACCTTGAGGAGACTCAACACGTTGATTGGTTCCATGATTGGTAGACTAACTCTTAGTCAATCACATCACATGTGACTCCCTATCATTTTTTACCCACAGTCACTTATGATCTTGAGGAGACTCAACAAATCATAATGATTGGTCTAGTCAGACCCTTGATTTCGTGTCCAGATTTGACTTAGATCGATGCTCGAGGAGACCCGACGTATCGATTTGGGTCAAGTCTAGACTACATCACATGTATGTTGGAGTTTGTTTCTTAAAGATAAACATGTCATAGCTTGTGGAGACTCAACAACTATAATTGTCTTCTTTGAGTTACCAAGCTCCAAAATCAAGGAGGGATACGGATTAATCTTTAATAAGATTTATAACGCATTGACTAGATATAGTCCAGGGTGTCATACAATCATGATTCGCGACATTGCGGTCCAGCGGAACACAGCCAGGGAACTGACTAAGCCAGGATCACTACCCCTTAGACTAGTAAGGGTTGATCCAGAACTCTTAGCCAAGCACATTGACTGGATCATGGTCCATTGAATGAAGCTTGTCATTTTTGTGTGTGTGCCATAGACTAAACAGCTTTTATTAACAACTAATTAATCCTATCAACTAGTTGCACCCTTAAATTCAAAATTTTAGGATTTGTTTAATAACTTTTATTAAGTCCTTATCAACTATAAGGTTCACGTGCTATCCTAATTGTTATTAGGATTTTAATAAATTTATTAATCAACGCTAAAAGCGAAGTCCTTTAATGATTTAATAATAACAATTAAAATTAAAAAATCATTAAAAGGACTACCCTAATCAGGAATTAAGTCTTGAAGCATTGTTAATGTTTTATTAAAACATAGCATGTCATTAAAATTCAATTAGTAAATTTTAATCATTACTTAATGGCTAACCTAAAGGGTTGTCTTGTGTTATCAAATAAGGGACAAGAAGACATAGCCATTAAAAATTACACTAATTTTATCGCATAAAAAGTGTACAACTATTTAACAATTAAATAGACTAAAGTTTATCGCATAAACAATTTTAGCATGCATACTTAAATTTAACATTTAAATTTAAAAATACGATTTTTAAAACATTTTATTTTATCTCATAAAGTAAAAGCTTGTTTAAAAATCATAACATTTGCATGCTACTTTAAAATATTTATCGCATAAAAATTTTAAACTTTTTAAAATCAGTTTTTAAAATATCTTATAAATTTAAAACATCATTTAAAAAATTCCATGTTTAAAATTTATCACATAAAATTTTAAACAACATTTTAAACTTATCGCATAAAGTTTTAAAGCTTTAAAACAATTTTAAAATTTATCACATAAATTTAAAAATTCCATTTTAAAACTTACATGTTTAAAATTTATCATATAAAATTTTTAAACAAAAAAAATTTAAATTTATTGCATAAATTTAAAGAAAACATTTTTCTGTAAAAGCATTCAAATAATAAATTCGCAGTCCAAGATCAGCATACAGAGATGGCTCTGATACCAATGAAGGGTTTTCTGGGACCCTTAGGGCACAAAAACTCTAGTCCCGTCCTAAGTCGGACGGAACATAGACAGAAATGCAGCGGAAAAATTTTATGTTAATCTAATTAACATGCAACCCTAAGGAACCAGACCATATTAGCCAGGAACTCTGCCAACTTGGGGTGGATCTGACCACCCCAAGAGGGATCTAACTACTGCGAATAATTAAATGAAAAGCTTAAAGACATACCCGGAATCTCAGCCCTGGGGCAGGCGAGATGTTCCGCACCGTCTTCCGAGCTGCTCCCGTCCCACGCCGAGCCGCTCCTTGAACCGCTCCCCGAACTGCTCCTCGAACTGCTCCGCATCCCGAGGCGATCAATCCCATGTCGCCGAGCCAACCACGCACCGAAGAAAGTTTCACGCGAGTGAAACCTCCGCCTAGATTTCGGATCTGAATCCGAACTCCTTTGCGGCTTTGCTAGAGCCCTCAGGAGCAAGGCAGAAATTTATAGGGAGAGGAGAAATATTAATTTAGCTTAGATCCGAGCGTGCTCCAACATTTACGAGAGCCGCTCAGATCTAGAGCTTGGGACGAGTTTAGAGGAAGGGGGCAGACCCCTATTTATATAGGCGGCTGAACCCTCCCCTCTACTCAATTTCCGATGTGGGACTAAAGTTGGAGTTAATTAATTCAATTTAGTTTGCCTTTCACTAAGTGCAAACTTCCGTGAATTTTAACTCCATCACCGTTGAACTTTAGGATTGATACAACCTATCAATTCGAAGGGTGTTCAACGGTGAACGCATAGGAAAAAACCGTTCGTCAATCGGAGTTCGTTTGACCCTCCAATTGATTGTCCAAAGATCAGCCCAAGGCTAGTTTTTCGCAAAAACTGAGCCGTCAAACAATTCTGCACAATAAGGGTTCAAAACCCTAGAGCTGGGGCCCACAAGTAGGCCCCACATGTTCAGCGCGCGCAGAAACCCGCCTGGGCAAGGCCCAGGCCCGCGCCTGGGCCTGCCCAGGCGGCCTGGGCCAAGCCCAGGCCCGCGCCTGGGCTTTGCCCAGGCGCTGGGCAAGCCCACGCCGTGCCTGGGCCAAGCCCAGACCTGTGCCTGGGTTAACCCAGGCCTGTGCCTGGGTTTGCTGCTTTTGTTGGGCCTGGCCAGCAGTCCAGACCCAGTCTGGCCTGATCTTGTTCTTTGGGCTGTTTTGGGCATAACTTTGGTATTTGGTGTCCGATTTGGACGCCGTTTGAACCTGGATTTAGACCGGGACATTCCCGTCTTACCCGTGAACTTTTCCTTGCGTTTATATTATTAAATATTGTTTTAAACAATTTAAAACACATTTAATCTCTTTTGCATCAAATGCAAAATAGTCCCTATCTAGGCTTAAATTATCATTTGCATCAAATACAAATGATCCGAGGGCATATTCCTCTACAGGTTAGGCCAGCATGTGAGTGCCTTGGGTGTTTGATATAGCATGTGTTCAAAATAATAGGAGTGGGTTCGAAAACTGTAAGGTGGGGGTTTTAATATGTGAAGGGTTGGATGTGTGAGTCTCTGGGTTCCTCTAAGGTATTAGTGTAAGGACCCTGTCTATGGAGAAAACACTAGAAGGGGGGGTTGAATAGTGTTTATGCAAATTTAAAAGGAATTTACGCCAAATAAAATGCAATCCAACAAATAGTGCAGAAAAGAAAAACAACCCAAAAAGAAACACACGCAAACACAGAGATGTTTCAAGGGTTCGGATTACACAAGTCAACTCCCGACTTGTTCCCGGTAATCCTACGTCCCTACCACCCGGATACCACCGGATACTCAAGTTAGAACCCTAACTTGAGGTTTCCTTAAAGCCCACTTGTAGCAACCCTACAAGTGCAATCGAATACAATCGATGTCCTTGACTCCCACAACCAGGGAGCAAGCAAAACCACTCTCACAACCGAGAGCACAACTCAAATAACGAATGTTATGAATTAATGAAAACAACACTTACAATCACCTATGCCTTGAAGTAGAACTTGAAGGAGAAGTGCGATGTGTGTTGAAGAACTCTCTTGGAAGAGAGGAGAAGCCCTTTCTCTTGACTGCACCAACTGCCTAGATGATCACTCTTTGGTTCTAGGTTGGAGAGCAAGATAACAAGATTTGGAAATACTTAGGGCTTTGGATTTGAAAGCTTTGAACTTTGGAAATGAAAGCTTGAGAGATTTTGCAATGAATGAGTAACCTTCCAATGGAACAGTAAAAGCTCTATTTATAGTTTTCTTAAATCCACAAAATAGTTTAGGCAAAAACCCAATTGGAATCCATGAGAAAAATCTCAACGGATAGAATCTGAACTCGCGATAGTCGACTGTTGAACAATCCACAGTCGACTGTTGCACAGTTAGCAAGGGTAGGTGAGAATTCATAACGGTAACTTACCACGTGGACAGTCGACCGATGAAGCAAAGACAGTCGACTGTTAAACCAACATGCGACTGTAATTTCTTCGACATGCGACTGGCCGAGAGATGTGTAAGTTAGACAAATACTGGAAATCTCACAAGTAACAGGACAGACGACTGATGCAAGGAATACAGTCGACTGTTAATCAGAACAGGCGACTGTAGATCCTTAAACAAACGACTGTCAAAAGCATGAGAAATTTCCAGAGAGCTGAGTCAAAGAAATGACTTACAGACAAGCGACTGTTGCAGCATATACAGTCGACTGATCCAATAGACAGTTGACTGTATATACAGCATTAGTCGACTGGCCGTAAAAGTTAGATCAAACAAAGTTTGGGCAAGGATAGACATGCGACTGATTTACAAAACACAGTCGACTACCACTTGGACAGGCGCCTGTGAATCGTTCATCAGTAGCATGTGCGAAATAATCAGAGAAGGCCCAAAACTATATTGTAATAGTCTGTGCATAACATGCGACTGTAGAACAAAACACAGTCGACTGTTTTTGAGACATGTGACTGTAAACTGTTTAGCAGTCGGCTGTTATAAACAATCCTAGCATAAACAATAAAGAATTGAATTGGGATCAAAGGACAATTGATCTAATGAAGTCCTCTGACTGAATGTAGATGTGTGTGAGTGCTCCATCAAAGTTCTACTTCTAAGCTACATACTAGAAGAGATAAAAGAAAAATTATATTGACGAATAATCTCTTCTTTCCATCGTATGAGCTTGAAGTCTTCACGGAGCTTCAATCATCATCTACGATCATCCTATTCATGTCATTTGCCTTCAATGAAGTTTGTGAGTCATCCATTGCTAGTAGATCTTCATAATAAGTTTAGGCAATGGATCAACTGCAAAATAGGGGATTAGTCACAAGTATTTATGTTTGCTCATCATTAACACCAAGTAGGGAGAAGTCCAATACTCAACAATTAGTTCTAGGTTTCTAATTTGTAGGCTCTGAGTGTGATATAGCCTGGGGTTCCTTGGGTATTAGTTCTAGGTTTCATTTGTTTGCGTTCTAATGTTGGAGGGTGCAGCCTGGGCTAGGATGGGTTAGGGTTTTTAGGTTAGATTAGGAAGGGTCTTGAAATTGGGAAATATGGAAAGAGCAAATTGGGCAATTGTGATAATGGGTTAGATTTAACTGTGATTAAGAGGAGTAATAGTCTCCTTAGTTAATATGGAAGAAAATTGAAATTTGAATTTCAAATTTTGAAATAAACATTTTAATGAAAAATATAATGTTAAATTTAAAAAAGTTATAGCTAATTAAAAAGAAAAATTCTCCTATGTTGTGGATCGAAAGAAATTTGAATTTGATTTTGAATTAAGTATTTAATAAAATTATTTAATGGTAAGATTTAAAAATAATAATAACGGCTGATGTAAATAAGGGAAGTTTGAAATTGAAATAATAGTTGGGGGAAATCATGGGGTTAAATATGTAATAATACCGAATTAGTTATGGACTTTTAATAGGATTTAACTAGTAAAGTTTTTGAAAAGATTTGAATTTGAAAATTTAAAATAATTATTTAATGAAATATATCATAGTAGATTTAAAATAATTACAGCTAAAACGTATTATGGTTTGTAGCTAAAACGGGTACGTAGTATAATTACGCCTACGACAATATTAATACGAATACAGAAAGGACGTACGATAAGATAGGATACGAATAAATTTAAAATACCGACCGTTACAAACATCAATAAGAAATACTCTCGAAAGAAATATAGAAGAGTCAAGAATTCTCATTGATACGGGAGAGTTAAAAGTTGGGGATATATATATGATACAAAAACCGAATTGGTTCAATCAATTAAGGAATGGAGCATCAAGCATAATTTTACATACAAACAAATTAAGTCAAATGCCACATGCTATTCTGTGATATGTGGCCAAAATAATCGGATGAATCCTCAAACACAAGATGAGGTAAGTAGGAATTGTCCGTGTTGGATTCATGCAGCTGTTGGGAAAACCCAATGGGAATTTCAAGATTACAAAAGTAGGTAAGAACATACATGTAATAATCTCATGCTGAATATGGATCATGTTCAAGCCACGAGTACTTTTTATAATAACAAGATTATGCCAATGGTAAAGACAATGCTTGATTTGACACCTGCGAAAATACAAGAACCCATACACACCATGTTAAGGATAAGAATATCATATTACAAAGCATAGAAAGCAAGAACGAAGGAATTAGGAAGGATTTTTGGAGATTGGGAGCAGTCATACCATAGGCTCCCATATTATTTACAGGTCATTGCAGAAAGCAATCCTGAAACAATTTATAAGATTACATCTAACACTATTGGGCCAAGAGTGGCACGGTTTACAAGTGTATTTTGGGCATTTGGACTTTCAATTGAAGATTTCAAGCATTGTCGATCGGTCCTAAGTATTGATGGAACACATTTGTATGTGAAATATGATGGGTGTTTACTGGTGGCCATGGGAGTGGATGTAAAATGGTGGGCTTTTTCCG
>CM061141.1:254795208-254865224 GCA_030789695.1 Scilla litardierei
CGCCGGGAGAGTCAACTTGGGAGCGAGTAGATGAGATGCAAGAGAAATATACATACATGTTTGAGCAATGACTGTTGTATCTTATATTTTCTGCAGTCGTTGTGTGTTGTATGTAAATAACTGCTTTCCTAATTTTGCTAAATTTCTGAGGACGGAAATTTTTCTAAGGAGGGTAGGGTGTAACAACCCTAGTGTATAAATACTTAGTAACCATAAAAATTGACCCAAGTTTCTCGTACATAAGCACACCAATCCTGGGGAATGGATAGATTTGCAAATTGCCCCTCAATTTTTCATCTATACCCAAATGAGGGTATCATTGCAAAGTTTGGGCTTAAGGCAAATTTCTTTAAGTTGAGGGGTTATTGTGTAAAAAGGGAAGTGGAATATTTGCAATGGCAAACTTGTAATAAAAACAAGCATTTAGGAGGGCTAATTTGAAAAGGAGAGAGAGGAAAAAAAAGAGAAAAGAAGAAAGAAAATGAAAAAGGGAGTATGGCAAAGTACACCAGACTCCCCTCCCCCCCTCTCCACCTAACCCCACACCATACCCCCCCCCCTCCATACTCTTTAAACCCCTTCCAACTCCCCCCTCTCCCCATTTTTCAGCATCATGGCCGAAATTGCCTAAGGAGAAAGAAAAAAAAAGGGGGAGAAAGAAGAAGAAGAAGAAGAGAAGAGAAGGAGGAGGGAGAAGCTAAGGAGACCTCATTTCAAGCTCTACGCAACTCTTGAAGCCCCAAAAGAGGTAGAAACTCTTCACTCTCCTTCCCTGATTATAGATGCTAGAAAGTATCTTATATGTATGAGTTTTCTCTGAAATTTGGGGAGAGTGTTGTAGAGCTAGGACTCTTGTTGCATGCTTGACAATTTGCTGAAACTTTAGCTAAGTGCTGTGATTAATTGGCTATTAGGAATGCTCTGAAAATTTTATATGATATTTATCTCGTAGTTATGAGTAACTTTCATGTTCATCACTTTTTCTAATTCGAACTGGAAGTTGGGGTAAACATTCGAATTGTGCAACATGCCAGGAATTCTGTCAAGCTGTACACATTTCAGTAAAACGAGCACCACTACCTGCACACATCTTGGATTTTGTTGATTTTGGTCTTGTTGGAAAGCTAACAAGTTTTTCTCAAGGACCATCGAGACTTATATGTTGAAATTCTGGCTAGAATATGCCCAAAATTGGCTTGAAACACAGACACAGAAATCTGTCTGCAGAACAGTTTTGACACCCTTTACCAAATAATTCACCATAAATCACATACTCCATAGTTTTGCATGAAATTTTATATGTGAACTCAAAACTGCCATATCTACAACTTTCATTCAGTAAGTTTTGTTAAATTCTCACTGGAAATGGCTGTTAATCATTGATGTTGTGACTGTTGACGAAATTTCAGCAAATTGCATTGTTTGCTAATGACTAGATTATTGTTTTGGTTTGCTTCGGAACATATCGCTAATGTGGATTCATCAGTGATTAAGTGCTGTCTATGGGTATTCTACTTTATGTTGCAAGTTTGGAAATGGATGTTATGTTCATGGCTTATGAAGCTCGCAAGTTGTTGTGAACATCCTGATGAAAAGAATGCATTGGATCTCATTTTACATACTTCATACTCTAGGTTTAATGATTAGTTAAAAGACAACCTAGGGTGTTCTAGTTCCACTCGAAGTGGGTGAGTGCCCTAGGAGGGGTTGGGGAAACCAAGGTAACGAGTGAGCATGCGGGGGATGGACTGCTGAGTTGTGGGCCACTCCCGACGAGCCCTCAGCGGCGGGGAGTTGGTGCGGTTGTGGTTGAGATTGGTTGCGTTGGTGAACGGCTTCTTTCGTAAGAGCTTGTCTCGGGAAGTCATAGCATTCCACCCACTTTACCGGGTGAGGTCCAGTCCCCGATGTCTGACCCGTTACTGAGGTTTCGAATTCATGCATGAAAACTAACCTATAAAGGAAAAAAAACAGTAACTCTGGAATGTGATGCCTTTCCCTTTGTTGTGATTCCTTGTTGTGCACTATGATTAGAGTAGTAGAGTTGTGGAATTCCTACTGGGCACGCTGTGACGTGTCCTCCCCCCCTACAGGTCCAGGTACTGGTTCTCTGGCGGCGGGCGCGGGAGTGGAGACCCCAGAGGGCAGCTCGTCTCAACAGGGTCCGTAGTGTTGTAGTTAGTGTGGGTCGCGTGGTGTAGTTTTGGGTTGTGTGGGTGTGATGAACGCAGTGTTGTACCCATGTTCCCTTTGTACCCCGTAGGGTTGAGTTGTACTTTTGTGGGAGCTTTTGCTGTTGGGGTTGTACAGTGGACTTGTGCGGTACTGGCCATGTAGTAGCGGTGCTCTGTGACTCTTGGATGTTCTGTTCGTCATATTTTACCTTACTGCCTGTGTTGTAGTGTCTTGTACTATCTTTCTGTGTTGGAGCTATACTGTTCTGTTAATCGTTCAGTCTGTACTTTACTGCCTGTGTTTCCTCAGCGTTTGTAGTGGCCTGCGTGACTTTGGTGTGTATTTTAGCGCTTGGTACTCTAATACCACGGCTTGTCACGCCGACCCTCCCTATTTTGGGCAGCGGGGCGTGACAACCTGGGTGCCAAGTTTTGAGCCACTACCATTGGAGACACCGTGTCAAATGCCATCTGATCTCAAGCATCCACAGCTGGAGCTCAAACCATTGCCATTATATTTGAAATGCGCTTATCTTGGAGACGACTGTACATTTCATGTGGTAATATCTTCCAAACTCTCTTTAGATCAGGAAAATGAATTGTTAAATGTTTTGAAGAAACATAAGGGGGCAATAGGATGGACAATGGCTGATATTAAAGGTATTAGCCCTCTTGTATGTGCACATCATATATATTTAGAAGATGATACCAAACCTACTCGTAAACCACAACGAAGGTTGAACCCAATCTTAAAAGAAGTAGTTAAGGGCGAGGTCTTGAAATTGCTTGATGCAGGTATCATATACCCCATTTCTGATAGTATGTGGTTTAGTCCGACCCAAGTTGTACCAAAGAAATCTGGGTTAACTGTTGTAAAAAATGAAAATAATGAATTAGTACCCATGAGAGCCACCACTGGATGGCGTATGTGCATAGACTTTAGGAAGCTTAACTCCAAGACATGAAAAGACCACTTCCATCTTCCCTTCCTAGACCAAATTTTGGAGAGAGTGGCTGGACATGAGTTTTACTGCTTCCTAGATGGATACTCTGGTTATTACCAAATAGAAATAGCCCCAGAGGACCAGGAGAAGACCACCGTCACTTGTCCCTTTGGAACTTTTGCTTTTCGGAGAATGCCATTTGGTTTGTGCAACGCCCCTGCAACTTTTCAGCGATGCATGTTAAGTATATTTGATGATATAGTTGAAAAGGTTGTAGAAGTATTTATGGATGATTTTTCAGTATATGGTAACTCATTTTCTGCTTGTTTGACTAACTTGGCTTGTGTTTGAATAGATGTATCGAAAAGAACCTGCTTCTTAACTGGGAAAAATGTCACTTCATGACCACTGAGGGCATTGTCCTTGGTCACATAGTCTCCAGGGAAGGAATATAGGTAGACAAAGTATCATGGCCTGTTTAGCCCTATACGGTGACTGACGTGGTAGTCCTCTATACACGAGTAGAGGGAGTATAATGAGTTAATAAGATGTGATAGGGCGTGTATGTGGCTAGTGGCATCCGTGTAATTCCGTGAAAAGTGTAGGGGTATTTTGGTCATTTGGCAAATGGGTGGAAGTGTGTGTGTAGTGTAAAGGTGGGTGTGTAAAGTAATGTCATCCTTGTAAAATTTTTGAAAGAGTAGGTTAGTGTGAGAGGGGCTAGTGTGAATAGGGATGGGTTTAATGGCACGCCCGTAATTTTTTAGAAAGGTCAGGGGCAAAACGGTCTTTTTGGTCTAAGACTGCTGAGCGTACATCCTGAAGTTGTGTGTGTATAAAGTAATGGCAAACTTGTAAATACTTGAAACTTGAGGGGTAATTTTGGAGGGGTATTAAGGTCATTTTAGCCTATGCATGCTTATTCTAAAGAGAATTCTAGAGTTAGATTTTTTTATAGCTTTTCTACACCTTTCTTTAACTTTCTTCTCCTTTCTTCTTCTTTCATGTTTCTCCTCCCATTTCTCCAACCCTTGAACGAAATTCCCCTTCACCAAGTTCAGTCCCTCAACACTCCAAAAACCCTAGCGTTTGCTTCCAAAAATTTCCAAGAAAACCCCTAGCTTTAAGGAGAAAGTAAGGAGGAAGGAGGAGAAAGAGAAGAGAGAGAGAAAGAGACTTGTTGAGGTAGGATTCTAACTATGACTTGGGAATTTTTATTTAGGGATATGAGAATGTTAGGATGTTATTTATGTTGTTTATGATCTGAATTTCATGTATCATGTTTGTATTAGCCCAAAAGATTCAATCTCTCTCTTGTATTTCCTAGCAAATCACCCTCTCCTGAAAAACAAGAATTCTGTAGGTGTGTTTACACATCAATTCTGATTTCTGTAGTTAGAATCAATTTCTAGAAAAAATATGTAGCTGTAGATCTTGAAGTCCTACCCCAAATTTATATAAAATTTATCATATGTTGAGTTCAATAAGTAGGAGAAATAATTCCATGTTTGCAAGATGTCTGAAATTCTGTCAAGCTGTACACAGTTCAGAAAAATGAGCACTATTACATGCACACTATATGGATTTTGCTGATTTTGGTCTTATTGGAAACTTAATAGGTTTTTCTAAAAGTTCATCAGATTTCTGATATGTCGTAATTCTGGCTCCAACATGCTTAAAATTGGCTTTGAAGGCAGATCCAGAAATTTGTCTGAAGAATAGATTTGACACACTTTACTAAATAATTTACTATAAATCATATACTTCATATTTCTACATGAAATTTTATGGGTGAATTCAGGACTAGTATATATCCAACTTTCATTCAGTGAGTTTTGTCAAATTCATAGGAGAAATTGAATAAATGTGATGACTTTGTAGTTGTTCCTGCACTTTCAGCAAGTTGAACTATTTTTGGGTGAAGTTAAAATTGTGATTGTTGTTAAATTCTTCATTTTAACATGCTTGAATGTTATTGATATCTTTAAGAAGTTTAATAATGAGATTTGTTACTAAAATTGATGGTGTGGCACTGGTGGGCTCCGAAAGGTGCTCTCTCTCAAGTGCAAGAGTCCGTACAAGTAGTAAAATTTGGGAGTCCAGATGTCGAATCCACGGGAAGAAATCTGTTGCAACCACAATTCAAATCAAATAGAAAGCCTACGAAAAGAAACTAACCACTTCAATGATGACGGTGATGATGGTGTGAAAGTATGTGATGGTGATGTGCGAACAAGGAAAATCATGTAAGAAAATATCTATAAAAAGTATGCACATGGTATAGGTTCGTTAGGATCAATGATTCGTATTAATTTGGTTGACAAGTATAACGCAATGAATTCTCCTTTTGGGAGCAATTCACCGGAAAATACCCAATATAACTCAATGAATTCTCCTTTTGGGAGCAATTCATCGGAAGATGCCCTTTTGGGGGTTAAATCACAATATTCAATAAGATCGTCGCTAAAGTTATAATACGATATGAAACTCCCTTTTGGAGAGATCAAAAATACGGTATGAAACTCCCTTTTGGGGAGATCAAAACTCACCCTTTTGGGGCGATCATCAACTAAATCAATTCTTTTGGAATATGAAAAAGTCGATTAAATAACAAAAATTACAACTTTAACGACGTTTAACGGTTTAGCACAAGGAATTTCAACCATACTAACACAAATTACATCCCCTAACTACGCCATACCATGCACAATAACAATTTAGCTACTCATTGTGCAAGAATAAACAAGTTTCATCACAAGATACATCAACTTTATAGCAAAATACGCTAGAAAACACTAAAATACGGGGTTTGAGTTAAAGAAAATATCACCAAATCTCCAAGTTTCGACTTCAAACTCTCTGGAAAAACTAAGAAAAGCCTCTGGAATTTTACAGAATTTTTCAGGGGGAAAATACGGCTCCTAGAGCCTCCAATACGCCCAAAATATGCCCCCAATCTGCTTGTGTACGCCCAAAAACCCTAAATACGCTTATATAATAGGCTTGCGGGTTTTTGGGCTTAACGGGTCCAAATTCGGACCCATTATCAATTAAAAACCAAACCCGCACACCGGCGTACATAGTGACCGTCGGATCTGGGCGGGATCGCCCAGATTTCCGCCACGTGGCCCTTGGTTAACGGGTTTCGCCCGCGCGCCCGCTTAATAATTCGAATCGAATTCGAAGTTGCCCCGGGCCGTCGGATCGAATGCTCAATGGCCTAGATGAAGCCACGTAGCGCTCAACATCGACGCCGCTGCTTGATCAGCGTCGAATCGAGGAAACGATCTCGACCGTTCGTTCTTTGGTGGGAAGCCAGGGATGCTGCCGCGTGGCCGCTCGCGAATACGAATTTGAATCGAATTCGTATTCGCTCGCAGCCGTTCGATCGTCGATCAAGAACCCACAAGATGCCACGTGTCCCGCATTTTTCGCTGATATCCGCTTCGCACTGGGCCGTTGGATCATCATCCAACGGTCGAAACGAAGGCCGCTTCGCTGCGTTGGATCGAGGATGTGGGCCGTTGGATTAAAATCCAACGGCTGCTGAAATTCACCGCGCGGAAAATCGTGTGTCGTTCGATCGGGCGGGAAAAGCTGGATGATCGCCACGTGTCGGCTCCCGATTGGCCAGTGACCGTATTTCTTCAATTAAATGATAATCTGCATTCAAAAATACACAGAAATTAGCACATATCTCAGAAAAATACAAATAAATATTCGTTGGAATCGTGAGATCGAGACGGTGCTAGGAAAAATATAAAAAGTGCAGAAATATTCCATTAATTGCTGTTTTGTGCTCAAATAGAGTGTTTTCTCTAATAAATAATGGTGTAGAAAATACGAATGAATTAGAAAACATTATAACATCACATGAGCACAAAATAGGGTTAAATGGGGGGTTAAATATGTAATATTGAACCCGAATCACACCCCCCAACTAGCGATTTGCTAGTCTCTAGCAAAAAGAGCGATAAATACGGATGGTTAATAAAACAATAAATTCTATCAAATTGCTCATGGCATGGCTCAATAATATGCATGCCAACATGAACTTGACCATCAATATACACATCCATGAACAAAATTAATCACATGATATTTTCTCTAATTTAGTATGAATAAATAACATACAAGCATCGTTTTGCGCAATCGAAAGTATAACACGTCGTTTTTCTCTAGTTTTCTTGTTTCCAAGGAATTGGCCTATCAAAACAATCATTCAAGATATGGGTATCGAAGTTGCTTGGTATATTCACCATTGCTTTTCTTTTATTAGTCCCGCGTAACGCGCATCAAGCAACATTTGCGGAAAAAGGTATAACTTGGATCGCTCCATCAAATGAGTGAGTTTCCGGTCAATGGCTCCCAAATCAGACGATCATAGGGCATTAGGCCAAGAAGGACCCCTCGGACTGTACTACTCGAGCCAACCAAGTTATTTATTAGTGACATACTTATTCATTTTTCATCATTCATTTTTCATTCATTTTTCTTTTCTTTTCTTTCTTTCTTTTTTTTCTTTTGTAAGCAACTCAACACCCATTCTTTGAATATAAACATTAATAACCATGGCCACATTCCTCTTCAACTTGAAGACTATTCTTAAAAAAATCGTGTATACTTAAGCTTTTTCATAACATTAGCATGCATGAAATAAATTCAAACTATTTCGAGATATTAATCATGGAAATTGAAAGTTTTCATGAATAGAATATTAACGAGTAATTCCATGAAGGAAAAATAATTTAATCAAGCCATAAACAATTTTTAGAACTCAGTTAATGCGTAATCATCCGCATTTGAGGCATATGAAGGAGTTTTAAAATGATGAGATTTGGCGATGTATTCTTCTCAAAAAAATCATAAGGTCTCATACACACCCCCCAACTAAAGATGAACATTGTCCTCAATGTCGAAAGGGGTACGAGTTTATTCAAACAAGCAACCTAGAAAGCATATAAAAATCTACACTACTGGAAAGAACACACCGTGATCAAATGGCGGATCCCGAATCTTTAATTGTGGAGGAAGTTGTTCAATTTGCTCCTTGCGCTCCTTGGCGATTATTCTTCCTCCAAAAACTAATTTGGACCCCAGCGACACAACTCCAAGCATCTCTATAAGCTGTTTGCCAATGTCCTACGAGAGATGAGTTATGTCAATCCAAATTAATTTAAGATTCCTTTCAATAAAATTATTCCAAACGTAGTCATCAAAATAAGTGAAATGAATTAAAGCAAGTTGACGACTACTCCCTGAAAGATCTGCACTACTCTCTGTATGATGCTCGATCAATGGAGAGAGGGGTAAATGATTTTGGGACAAAACCGGAGGAGGGCATGGTTCTGACTCCATGGCGATAATCTCAAAACCCTTGTCCCTAGCTGTCTCCTCCTCTCGTTCATCCAAAATTGCTAGCTCGTCCTCTCTTTTGCACACACTTTCTGCCATGTATATATTTGTATTCGTGTCCTCAACGTGACATGGCTTGCTCGATTTTCCTGCAATAGAAGATAAACTCGTATTAGATTCTTTAAATTGAGTTTCAAAAGCATTACCTTCTTCTACGCAAGTGGCAATCAAATTAAGATCTTCAATAGATTTTTGAATCTGCCGGCTCCGAGCAAGGAAATTCTCCTGGAATTGAAGGGATGTGGCCTCCTGTGTCTGAATAATCAGGTAAGCTTCCTCTTTCAAGTATTGCAAAGGTACGTCTACGCTTTGCTCTTCTTGATCGAGGCACGAAGGCTCCATTGAATCGCTCTCTGAAGTCTCTTTCCCGGTTTCTTCATTTTCTTACAGAGACTCCATGTATTCACACGCCTCTGTCGGCGTCATGACACCCAAGAATTCCTGCAGCTCTGGTCGTAGTCCATCTAGGAAGGACGCCATAAGCTCTTCATTTGTGTACCCATGCTGCGGATAGCTCGATATTAGGTCTGTGAACCTCCTCCAGGCCTGAAAGAAAGTTTCACAGTCAGTTTGATTAAAATTAACAATTTTGAGCTTCTACATTCTATGTTTGTGTGCATTAGCATACCTTGCATCATACAGATTGTTTGTGCAATAGAAGTTCATATATTCCATTTTTTAAAAATTAAAATAAAATAATAAAAAAAAAGTTTATGTACAGTAAAGTGGAAAGATCTCACCGAAGGTCCTCTAAATGAAATAAACCGTAGTCACAAACCATTCATCCCCGGCAACGGCGCCAAAAACTTGGTGGGCTCCGAAAGGTGCTCTCTCTCAAGTGCAAGAGTCTGTACAAGTAGTAAAATCTGGGAGTCCAGATGTCGAATCCACGGGAAGAAATCTGTTACAACCACAATTCAAATCAAATAGAAAGCCTACGAAAAGAAACTAACCACTTCAATGATGACGGTGATGATGGTGTGAAAGTATGTGATGGTGATGTGCGAACAAGGAAAATCGTGTAAGAAAATATCTATAAAAAGTATGCACATGGTATAGGTTCGTTAGGATCAATGATTCGTATTAATTTGGTTGACAAGTATAACGCAATGAATTCTCCTTTTGGGAGCAATTCACCGGAAAATACCCAATATAACTCAATGAATTCTCCTTTTGGGAGCAATTCATCGGAAGATGCCCTTTTGGGGGTTAAATCACAATATTCAATAAGATCGTCGCTAAAGTTATAATACGATATGAAACTCCCTTTTGGAGAGATCAAAACTACGGTATGAAACTCCCTTTTGGGGAGATCAAAACTCACCCTTTTGGGGCGATCATCAACTAAATCAATTCTTTTGGAATATGAAAAAGTCGATTTAATAACAAAAATTACAACTTTAACGACGTTTAACGGTTTAGCACAAGGAATTTCAACCATACTAACACAAATTACATCCCCTAACTACGCCATACCATGCACAATAAAAATTTAGCTACTCATTGTGCAAGAATAAACAAGTTTCATCACAAGATACATCAACTTTATAGCAAAATACGCTAGAAAACACTAAAATACGGGGTTTGAGTTAAAGAAAATATCACCAAATCTCCAAGTTTCGACTTCAAACTCTCTGGAAAAACTAAGAAAAGCCTCTGGAATTTTACAGAATTTTTCAGGGGGAAAATACGGCTCCTAGAGCCTCCAATACGCCCAAAATACGCCCCCAATCTGCTTGTGTACGCCCAAAAACCCTAAATACGCTTATATAATAGGCTTACGGGTTTTTGGGCTTAACGGGTCCAAATTCGGACCCATTATCAATTAAAAACCAAACCCGCACACCGACGCAAATAGTGACCGTCGGATCTGGGCGAGATCGCCCAGATTTCCGCTACGTGGCCCTTGGTTAACGGGTTTCGCCCGCGCGCCCGCTTAATAATTCGAATCGAATTCGAAGTTGCCCCAGGCCGTCGGATCGAATGCTCAATGGTCTGGATGACGCCACGTAGCGCTCAACGTCGACGCCGCTGCTTGATCCACGTCGAATCGAAGAAACAATCTCGACCGTTCGTTCTTTGGTGAGAAGCCGAGGATGCTGCCGTGTGGCCGCTCGCGAATACGAATTTGAATCGAATACGTATTCGCTCACAGCCGTTCGATCGTCGATCAAGAACCCACAAGATGCCACGTGTCCCGCATTTTTCGATGATATCCGCTTCGCGCTGGGCCATTGGATCATCATCCAACGGTCGAAACGAAGGCCGCTTCGCTGCGTTGGATCGAGGATGTGGGCCGTTGGATTAAAATCCAACGGCTGCTGAAATTCACCGCGCGGAAAATGTGTGTCGTTCGATCGGGCGGGAAAAGCTGGATGATCGCCACGTGTCGACTCCCGATTGGCCAGTGACCGTATTTCTTCAATTAAATGATAATCTGCATTCAAAAATACACAGAAATTAGCACAGATCTCAAAAAAATACAAATAAATATTCGTTGGAATCGTGAGATCGAGACGGTGCTAGGAAAAATATAAAAAGTGCAGAAATAGTCCATTAATTGCTGTTTTGTGCTCAAATAGAGTGTTTTCTCTAATAAATAATGGTGTAGAAAATACGAATGAATTAGAGAACATTATAACATCACATGAGCACAAAATAGGGTTAAATGTGGGGTTAAATATGTAATATTGAACCCGAATCAGGCACTCTTCGTTTGCATGTCGACCGCTATATGCTTGTTAAAATGCCCAAATAAATGTGAAATCGAAGAACTTGGAAAATGGCCATTGAATTGTTGTGACACATATTACATTTGTGAACTTGTGTATGGCCATTGAATATTATGACATATGACATGTTAACTGGGATGTCTCGATCTGCTCTAAGGCGAGTGAACATCCTAGTATTGGGATGAGGAAAAGTTTGGGTATAACTTAACTATAAGGGGCTGGACTGAGAAGTTGTGGAAAGTGATATGTGTTACGTGATATTATTTTACCTACTCACCTTTACCGGGAGTGGAGGGGACATACGAAGACTGTGTTATTATGTGGAGCATCTCACTCCTACCATGGACGGGGGAGCTGAGAGGCCCGGCGTACAGTGCCCGTGTCCACTGTGTCGTGTGCTGTATTCACCCCAAATTTGGGGTGAAGTCCAGGCCCTTATCTTTAGGTGATACACAGGCTTTCAAAAATCACTAACATCAACTAACTAATGAACCATATATGTGTTATTGTTGTTGCACGCTTGTGTGTTGTACTCTTTACCTTGGTTGCTCGTATTCATATTGCCTTTATACTCATAACCCCTAAATGATTTTTCCTACCCTAGTTAGTTTCCTACTGGGCACGTTTGACGTGCTCATTTTAATTTTCAGGACTTGAGCAGGCGACACCAAAGCATAATCTCCCTCAGGAGATTTCTCAGACGTGAGTTTCTGACTTGGGAGGAACACCACTCCTTTTGGGCTATGTTTTTTTAGTGTGAGATGGGTCGAGTGGTGAGTGGGTGGTCTTTTGTAGCTGTGATATATGTTGGTGGCTTGTTGTACTTCTCATGTAAACTTGAGTTAGTTTCACTTTGTACTCTATGCTGGTGTGTAGTATGCTCTTGGGTTATGCAGTTCTGTGGGTTTGTACTTTCTGTGATGCCAGTATATGTGTTGCTTCTTTCTTTTACATATATATGATGTATAATCCCAACATTCGCAGTGGCCTGCTTATTGTGTTTTTCTATTCACGCTTGGTGTAATACCGCGGCTTGTCAAGCTCCACCCTCCCTTCCCATGGTTTGCGTTGCCTTACAAAGTATTTGTGGGAATGGGGCGTGACAGGTTTAGTGGTGGCCCATGCAGGTCCGGTCACACTGCGATATGCAAAAGGATGATGCATCCGACACACTTTAATGCCATCACATATGGTACTGATTCTTCTTGTGTTGTCCTTTCTCTGCAGAGTGGATAGTGGAAACGGGATATCCTCGTCAGAGATGGAGCACACTGAGCCCTCTTTGATGGATAAAATTTTGCTGGGTTTCCAGGCTAGTCTTGGTCTGCAGGCTGAGATGCTCGCCAAGATGCATGGTCATAAGACCCCAGGCTTCAAGCAGTTTAGTGCAATGAAGCCGAGGACTTTTTCTGGCAAGGAACAACATTGGAGGTCGATGAGTGGTTACGGCGTACAGAGGATGACCTCACAGCGGTTGGATTTCCCTTGGAGGGATGGGTTGATGCAGAAGGCAATTGACACATCAGGCCCGAGATTGGTGGGATGCTCAAGAGCGACATCTAAAAGGTCCTATCTCTTGGAAGACTTTCAAGGAGCGTTTTGAGTCCAAGTTCCTTCCAGAGACCGCAAAGGATGAGCTCAGGCAGCGTTTTGAGTAGTTGACACAGGGCCGGTGGACCGTGGATGAGTATGTTGCCGAGTTTTCCTTGCTGAGCAAGTTTGCCTCGGAGCGTGTTGCCACTGATGCCACCCGAGCTCGATGTTTCCGTATGGGACTAGATCCGACGTATAGGGAGGCGATGTCTACACAGAAACTTGCCACACAGGAGGATGTACACGAGCCAGCAAGGTTATATGAGATTCATTTACGGAGTATAGGGAAGATGCCTACAGTCGCCAGACGACCCTCAGGATCACAGAAGGCATTATCTCGGCCAGTACAGACGGCCCAGTTCAAGAGGCCAGGAGCCCCTGCAGTGACACAGAGACGCCTGACATGTCAGTTCTGTGGCAAGCCTGGGCATGAGCAGAAGGAGTGCAGGATTTGGGCTAGACAGTGCTTCGCTTGTGGTGACCGAGGACACATTAGTAGGTTCTGCCCGCAGCAGGGTGCTTACCTGACCCCAGTAGCACCTGTGGCTGCTAGGCCGATGCAGCAGAGAGCTCTTCCACCGGGTCCGCAGCGGCCTTCCCTTCCAGCACCAGTTGGACCAGGCACACCAGCTCCTAGAGGACCTTCCTTGCCTCCTCAGCGGCAGGCCTACAAGAAGACAAACTCTGCTCCAAAGTCCCAGGCCTTTACGATGATGGCAGTAGAGGCAGAAAACTCAGGCCATGTTATCACTGGTATGGTTCTAGCCCTCTCTTTACTTTACGATATATCACTTGTTGCTTAGTTATGATAGACATTGGTTTGATTTCTTTGTTGGCTTTTAGGGATGGTTAAAGTAGCATCTTTCCCTGCTTTGGCACTTTTTGATTCTGGGGCTTCACACTGTTTTCTGTCCCGACAATTTGTGGACAAAAATGCAGTACTAGTTAACTCCTTCACTGTTAGTTGGAATATTCACACAGGGAATAGTGTGGTCAGTAGTACTTCAAGACTCCGTTGTTGTCCAGTGGAAATTTGTGGTCGGGAGTTATATGCTTATTTTTTGGTGATTGAGATGCCCACCTTTGAAGCGGTGTTTGGGATGGACGGGTTAGCAATGTTTTGTGCCATGATTGACTGCAAATTAAGGAGGGTATTCTTTCAGATTCCCGATCATCCAGAGTTTGAGTTCAGAAGTGGTAGTTGCACATTAGGACCTGTAAGATTCAGAGCAACACCAGTAGAAGCAGAAGTGTTGGCTATGGCCATGGAGGCGGAGCCAGTTTTACCCAGGGTTGTGCGAGACTATCCTGATGTCTTTCGTGATGACATTTATGGGCTTCCTCCTGATCGATCATTGGAGTTAACCATTGATTTGATACCAGGCATGCAACCTATTGCGAAGGCTCCTTATCGGATGGCACCACCCGAGTTAGCTGAGCTTCGTAATCAGTTAAAGGACCTATCACAGCGAGGGTTGATCCAGCCAAGCATGTCACCTTGGGGAGCACCAGAGCTTTTGGTGAATAAGAAAGGTGGATCTCGGAGGATGTGTATTGACTATAGGGAACTGAACAAGGTGACAATAAAAGATAAGTACCAACTTCCTCGCATCGATGACCTTTTTGATCAGCTTGGTGGATCCCGAGTCTACTCAAAGTTGGACTTGCGGAGTGGTTATCATCAGATTAAGGCTCGGGGGTCAGATGTTCCGAAGACAGCTTTCCGAACCCGTTATGGACATTATGAGTTCCTGGTGATGCCCTTCGGTGTGACCAATGCTCCAGCTATCTTCATGAGGTTAATGAATCAGGTATTCTTTGACTATTTGGATAAGTTCGTGGTAGTCTTTATTGATGATATCCTGATATATTCCAAAGATGAGGAAGAGCATGCAGAGCATCTGAGGATTGTGTAGTGCCCTGTATAGCTACTGCACACGTACTAGAGGGGGGGTGAATAGTACTTAAAATAATTAAGAGAGTTATTCCTAACTATTGTGTAATGAACAAACGACAATGCGGAATTAAACAACAATCAACAGGAATTAAAACACACGCAAACAAAGTATGTTACTGGGTTCGGATCCACCCAAGTCTCCCCGACTTGTTCCCGGTGATCCTACGTCCCAACCACCCGGATCCCCTCCGGATACTTGAGTTAGCAACCCTAACTCAAGATTTCCACTATGAAATACTTGTGAAAAACCTTCACAAGTCAAATCATACAAATGACATGTGACTCCCACAAACCGGGATCACACCCTCTCTCACAACCGAGAGACACAATTCTAATACGATTGAAATGAAATAAACTCTTACCTTACAAAATCCTATGCCTTGAGTATACTTACCAAATTAGGGCAATGCTGGATTTTGAGGAAAAGGATGTCACCAAACCCTAGCTTCAAGAAGATGACCAGCAATGGAAGCCTAGGGTGGAGTATGATGACTTGGATCAAGCTCTTGGCTTGAGATGCTCACAATGGAGAGAATCTCTCTTGAGGAAGATGGCTCAAAGAGTGAAGGGAGAGATTCTTGTGAGGGAGAGAGAGCTTTGAAATAGCTTGGGAGAGCTCTTCTCTTAGGTCTGAAATTGCTTGGAAATAGGACCTCTAACCTTGACTCAAACGAATCAGGTTTGTATTTATAGAGGGAAGGAAAATCGTGTTAGAAAAGATCCCAACGGCTCTATTCTGAACCAGACTAGTCGGTCAAAGAAGGATCACTGACCGACTAGTTCACCAACTAGTCGGTCGGTGATACAACGTAGACCGACTAACGGTTGAACAGCCAAAAGGTCGAAGTACAGGAGATGACAACTAGTCGGTCTAGGAAGACTTGCCGACCGACTAGTTTCACAACTAGTCGGTCGGTGAATGATCTTTGACCGACTAACAGTCGAAATAGAGTAGGTTGACTTCAAGATGAATTAGTCGGTTTACGAACAAATGCTGACCGACTAGTTTCTCAACTAGTCGGTCGACAAACGTTCTTTGACCGACTAACTCGAAACAGTAACTCAGGCTGTACAGAGGCAAGCTCAACTAGTCGGTCCAAGAAGGATTCCTAACCGACTAGATCGTCATCTAGTCGGTCGGTGACTCTTCTTTGACCGACTAATTGATCAACCTGGGATGAGCTGAATTTAGCAAGGCATCTAGTCGGTTCATGTAGAGTTGCTGACCGACTAGATCGTCATCTAGTCGGTTGGTGACTCTTCTTGAACCAACTAACATGCACTCGAAGCCGAGGGAAGAAGCGATAGGCTTCGGAAAAGTTTCTAATGGCTTCTATGATAATCCTAGCTCTAAGATATGAGCGAAATGAAGATTATAAAGTAAGTCCTACTCAAGGCTTAACATTCTAATCTATGAAGCTAGAAGACTATAAAATAAACCTTACGAGCCGTCTTCAAAGCTTCAATCTTTATTCCTCTTGACTTCAACATTGCTCCTTGAGCTTCAACGAAACTCCAGGCACATGATCACGCGTATTGAGAAGTCTTGAGATGTCGCTTTTGATGTACGTGGTATTTTGGCGACGATCTCCATAACTGCGCTCACAAATACGTTAGTATATATTATTTATGTTTGCTCATCATCCAAAACCAAATCCGGGGAATCAATACACAACAGATTGTTCTAGAGACTCTGAGGCAGCATCAGCTATAAGCCAAGTATAGTAAGTGCCAGTTTTGGCTGTTTAAAGTGGCTTTTCTGGGGCACATAGTTTCATGAGAAGGCATATCAGTTGATCCAGAAAAGGTGGCTGCAGTGGAGAAGTGGCATGTTCCCAGATCGGTTTCAGAGATTCGGAGCTTTTTGGGATTGGCCGGTTATTACAGGAAGTTCATCAAGGATTTCTCTAAGATTGCGGCACCACTTACTCACCTGACTAAGAAGGATGTTGCTTATGTCTGGTCTGAGGAATGTCAGCATGTATTTGAGAAGTTGAAGAGAAGATTGGCTACTACGCTAGTTCTGACGATTCCAGATCGTTCTGGAGGATTTGAGATTTTTTGTGATGCTTCTGGCAAAGGGTTGGGATGTGTCCTACATCAGCATGGACGTGTGGTAGCTTATGCCTCTAGACTTCTGAAGGTGCACGAGCTGAACTACCCTACACATGACTTGGAGCTGGCAGTCGTGATTTTTGCCCTAACGCTGTGGAGACACTTTCTACTAGTGGAACATGTCAAGGTGTACACCGACCATAAGAGTTTGAAGTATGTGTTCACCCAGAAGGAGCTCAACATGAGACAACATCGGTGGCTTGAGCTGATGGTAGAATATGATCTCAATCTCCAGTATCATCCTGGAAAAGTGAACGTGGTCCCTGATGCACTCAGTAGATATCCAGCTGTGATGATGTTGACCTCTCAGCCTCAGCTCCAGTGGGCCCTGCGACAGATGGAGATAGATGTTGTACTTCCGGGTATCAAAGCAACCATGTTAAACTTGCAGGTCCAGTCTGATCTGGTGGACCGGATCAAGGCCGCACAGTTTGGAGATGAAAAGCTAAAGAGGATCCGAGAACAGGTGGAGGCCGGACTTCAGACCGATTTCCACATTCATGAAGATGGCTCTCTGCCTCGTCTCAAATGATGTGAGCACTACTCCCAAGCGCAGGAGATCGAACAAGTACTATCCTGGTGAGTCCAAGTATCGAATCCACGTGACAACTGACCTGTAACAATACGAACTTCAGTTTGTAAAGAGTAATAATACGGTAATAAACAACCACCTATCAAGTATATCGATATGGTATCAAGGGTTTCAAAGAATACAAGAAAATCCTACGATAACTACGGGGAAGGCAATATTGGGGTATCAATATGAAGAGAATGTGTTGGTTGTGATTTCGTTAGGATCAATGCAATCAATGATTATAAATATCTTTTCGATAACTCAACGTTTCGTTTGGTCAGGGCACGAGAACGTCGGAGAATATAACGATTCACGAACAACGAATAGTGCCTTGAGTACGCATACAATACTAGTTTCATAAGGAAAATAAACTTATGTGTCCGCAAGGATCACCACGAGTACGTCCGCAAAGATCGTATTTGATCCAAGTACACCTACAATGATTATACTTGAAAAATACATGTAGAAACTAGCAAAATACGCAATTTAACGTGCAAATTAGGGTGAAAAGATATTCAAATCATAGATTTCAGAGATCTAACAACATCACAACCAGCACATGAGGGTATTAGCCATGCATGGAGGGTAGAGAATCAATATACATAACCAAATACATCATCAATACATCAAAATACGAGCTAAGTACGCCAAATACAAGGTAAAGTTTAGAATTTTATCACCAATTCTCTCCAATTGAACCCCAAACTCCTTCAGATAGTAGATCTAGCCTCTGTCCCCATGGTCTCCAAATTTGGTGGCGAAATACGGCTCCTAGAGCCTCCAATACGCCAGAATACGCAACCCTAGGCCAAAATACGCTTAAATAGATATATTGCGGGTTTAAGAAGCTTAACGGGTTCAAAAACTCGCACCCAAACCCGCTTCATCAACCGCCTTGATTTCTGGCCGTCCGATCTGGGCGGGATCACCCAGAATATCGCCACGTGGCAATCGGGTCCGCTCCATTCGCTTCGACCCGCTCCGTAGCTTCCGAGTTCGCATTGGATTGCATCGTGGCCATTCGTTTCAGCGACAATCACCTAGGATCCCGCCACGTAGCACTTGGAATCGCGTCCGCCTGCGTCGCCTGATATTGCTTGCGGGCCGTTGGATCGAGATCTAACGGCCGCGTCGCCTGCTTTCGTATCGCAGCAGCGGGCCAAAATCTGGCCATTGGATCGTGACTCGACGGATGGGATGTAGCCACGTCACCCGCCTTTCGATCGCCTGGGAGATGATTGTCGTCCGTTGGATTAGAATCTGACGGTGTATCTTCGGCCGCGTCTCCCATTGGTGCCAGCGCCGTTGGATGAAGTGCGGACGCTTTGGATCTTGCCTCGTGGTCGCCAATATTCGTGCGTGGACCGTATTTACGTATTTTAAACGTATTTCTTCAATTAAATGGTATTCTGCATTCAAAAATATATAGTAATTAGCACAGATCTCAGAATAATACAAATAAATAGTCATTGGAATCGTGAGATCGAGACCAAGCCATGAAAAATATAAAAAGGTAGAAATACTCACTAAAATTCATACTTTGTGTACAAATCAATGGTTTGCTCTAATAAATAATGATATACGAAATACGAACGTATTAGAGACCAATTAAGCATCATATCAGCACATCATATGGCTAAATGGGGGGTTAAATATACAATATTCAACCCGAATCACACCCCCCAACTAGCGAGTTGCTAGTCCCTAGCAAAAATAGCTATGAATACGGATGATTAGTAAAATAATAAATTCTATCAATTGCTTATAGCATGGCTCAATAATACGCTTTCCAACATGATTTAGACTATCAATATACACAATCCATGAACAAGATCAATCACATGATATTTTCTCTAATTTAATTTGAGTAAAGAACATGCAAGCATCGTTTTGCGCAAGAAAGTATAACACGTCGTTATATTCTAATTTTCCCATTTCCAAGGAATTGGCATCTCAAAACGATCGTTCAAAACATGGGTATTGAAGTGGCTTGGTTCATTCACCATTTCTTTTTTTTTCTTATTCCGCGTAACGCGCATCAAGCAATATTTACGGAAAAATGTATAACTTGGATCGCTCCATCAAATGAGTGAGTTTTCGGTCAATGGCTCCCAAATCAGATGATAATAGGACATTAGGCCAAAAAGGACCCCTCGGACTGTACTACTCGAGCCAACCAAGTTATTTATTTAGTGACACACTTATTCATTTCTTTTTTTTTGTTTCTTCATTTTTTTCTCCTTTTTTTCGTAAGCAACTCAACACCCATTCTTCGAACAAAACATTAATAACAAAGGCCAAATTCATCTTCAACTTGAAGACTTTTCTAATAAATCGTGTATACTTAGGCTTTTTTCATCACATTAGCATGCATGAAATAAATTCAAAATATTTCGAGATATCAATCATGGCAAATGAAAATTTTCATGAATAGCATATTAACGGTAATTCCATGAAGGAAAAATAATTAACTCAAACCATAAACAATTTTTAGAACTCAATCAATGTATAATCATCCGCATTTGGAGTGTGAAGGAGCTTTAAAAAATGAGATTGGTGGTTCATTCTTTTCTTATGCCTTGTTTTTTTGAGAAACAAATCCTAATCTCTCATACACACCCCCAACTAAAGATGGACATTGTCCTCAATGTCGAAAGGGGTACGAGTTTATTCAAGCAAGCATCCTAGAAAGCATATAAAAATCTACGCTACTGGAAAGAACACACCGTGGTCAAATGGCGGATCACGAATCTTTGATGGTGGAGGAAGTTGTTCAATCTGTTCCTTGCGCTCCTCGGCAAGTATCCTTCCTCCAAAAACTAAATTGGACCCCAGTAACACAACTCTAAGCATCTCTATAAGCTGTTTACCAATGTCCTGCAAGAGATGAGTTATGTCAATCCAAATTAGTTTAAAATTCTTCGCCACAAACATATTCCAAATATAGTCATCAAAGTAAGTAAAGTAAAATAAAGCATGGTGATGAAAACTCCCTGAAAGATGTGCACTACTCTCGGTATGATGCTCAATCATTGGGGAGAGGGATAATTGATTTTGGGAAAAAACTGGGGGAGGGGGTGGTTCGGGCTCCATAACGATAATCTTTAAATACATGTCCCCCGCTATTGCCTCCTCCTGTTTATCTAAAATTGCTAGCTTGTCCTCTCTTTTGCACACTTTTTCAGCCATGTTAATGTTCTGATTTGTGACTTCATCGTGACATGGCTCGCTCGATGTACCTGCAATAGAAGATAGACTCGTATTAGATCCTTGAAATTGAATTTCAGAAGAATTATTTTCTTCTAAGCAAGTGACAATCAGAGTAAGATTTTCATGGATTTCTGAATCTGCCGACTCTGAGCAAGGAAATTCTCTTGGAATTGATGGGATGTAGCCTTTTGTGTCTGAATGAGCAAGTAAGCTTCCTCTTTCAAGGATTGCAATGGTACGTCTACGCTTTGCTCCCCTTGATCAAGGCTTGAAGGCTTCGTTGAGTCGCACTCTGAAGTCTCTTTCATGATTTCTTCATTCTCTTGTAAAGACTCCATGTAATTCCACGCCTCTGTCGGCGTCATGACTCCCAAGAATTCCTGCAGCTGTGGTCGTAGTCCACATAGGAATGACTCCCTAAGCTCTTTCTTTGTGAACCCATGCTGCGGATAGCTCGATATTATGTCGGTGAACCTCCTCCAGGCCTGAAAGAAAGTTTCACAATCAGTCTGATTAAAACCAACGATCTTGAGCTTCTCCTTCATATGTTTGTGTGCAATATCGTACTCTGCATCATGCCAAGTGTTTGTGCGATAAAAATTCATGCCTTCTATATCCTCCATATCCTCCATCGATTCCACATCATCCATTTTTTTGAAAATTTTTTTTATAAAGAGAAAACAAAAGAAAAAACTAAAAAAATCCTAAACTATAAGATGGAAGGATCTCACCGAATGTTCCTCCAAACGAACTGAAATCGTAGATCGCAAGTACTGTTGTCCCGGCAACGGCGCCAAAAACTTGCCTCGTCTCAAATGATGTGAGCACTACTCCCAAGCGCAGGAGATCGAATAAGTAATATCCTGGTGATTCCAGGTATCGAATCCACGTGACAACTGACCTGCAACACTACAAACTTTAGTTTGTAAAAAGTAATAATACGGTAATAAACAACCACCTATCAAGTATATCGATATGGTATCAAGGGTTTCAAAGAATACAAGAAAATCCTACGATAACTACGGGGAAGGCAATATTGGGGTATCAATATGAAGAGAATGTGTTGGTCGTGATTTCGTTAGGATCAATGCAATCAATGATTATAAATATCTTTTCTATAACTCAACGTTTCGTCCGGTCAGGGCACGAGAACGTCGGAGAATATAACGATACACGAACAAAGAATAGTGCCTTGAGTACGCATACAATACTAGAGTTTCATAAGGAAAATAAACTTATGTGTCCGCAAGGATCACCACGAGTACGTCCGCAAAGATCGTATTCGATCCAAGTACACCTACAATGATTATACTTGAAAAATACATGTAGAAACTAGCAAAATACGCAATTTAACGTACAAATTAGGGCGAAAAGATATTCAAATCATAGATTTCAGAGATCTAACATCATCACAACCAGCACATGAGGGTATTAGCCATGCATGGAGGGTAGAGAATCAATATTCATAGCCAAATACATCATCAATACATCAAAATACGAGCTAAATACGCCAAATACAAGGTAAAGTTTAGAATTTTATCACCAAGTCTCTCCAATTGAACCCTAAACTCCTTCAGATAGTAGATCTAGCCTCTGTCCTTAGGGCCTCCAAATTTGGTAGCGAAATACGGCTCCTAGAGCCTCCAATACGCCAGAATACGCAACCCTAGGCCAAATTACGCTTAAATAGATACATTGCGGGTTTAAGAAGCTTAACGGGTTCAAAAACTCGCACCAAAACCCGCTTCATCAACCGCCTTGATTTCTGGCCGTCCGATCTGGGCGGGATCGTCCAGAATATCGCCACATGGCAATCGGGTCCGCTCCATTCGCATCGACCCGCTTCGCAGCTTCCGAGTTTGCGTTGGATTGCATCGTGGCCATTCGTTTCAGCGGCAATCACCTAGGATCCCGCCACGCAGCACTTGGAATCGCGTCCGCCTGTGTCGCCTGATATCGCTTGCGGGCCGTTGGATCGAGATCCAACGACCGCGTCGCTCGCTTTCGTATCGCAGCAGCAGGCCAAAATCTGGCCATTGGATCGTGACTCAACGGACGGGATGTAGCCACGTCACCCGCCTTTCGATCGCCTGGGAGATGATTGTCGTCCGTTGGATTAGAATCTGACGGTGTATCTTCGGCCGCGTCTCCCATTGGTGCCAGCGCCGTTGGATGAAGTGCGGACGCTTTGGATCTTGCCTCGTGGTCGCCTATATTCGTGCGTGGACCGTATTTACGTATTTTAAACGTATTTCTTCAATTAAATGGTATTCTGCATTCAAAAATATATAGTAATTAGCACAGATCTCAGAAAAATACAAATAAATAGTCGTTGGAATCATGAGATCGAGACCAAGCCATGAAAAATCTAAAAAGGCAGAAATACTCACTAAAATTCATACTTTGTGCACAAATCAATGGTTTGCTCTAATAAATAATGATATACAAAATACGAACGTATTAGAGACCAATTAAGCATCATATGAGCACAGCATAGGGCTAAATGGGGGGTTAAATATGCAATATTCAACCCGAATCACTCTCTTAGATTTGGGACTCGGCTATGTGTGCCAGCTCGTACTATTCGAGAGGAATTGCTTAAGGAGGCCCATAGTTCCCCCTATTCAATTCATCCAGGAGGGACAAAGATGTACCGTGACCTGCGACATCATTACTGGTGGCATGGGATGAAGCGTAGTATAGCCAGAAGTGTGGCATCGTGTTTGGTTTGTCAACAGGTGAAGGCCGAACACCAAAGAGGTGCATGTCTGTTGCAGCCTCTCCCCATTCCTGAATGGAAATGGCAACACGTGAAGATGGACTTTGTGACTGGGCTACCCCGCACGTCCAAGTGAAATGACGTAATTTGGGTAGTTGTTGACCGCTTGACCAAATCTGCACACTTCATTCCCTTTCGGGTTGGGCAGTCTAACGAGCATTTGGCTCGAAGATACATGGAGGTAAAACCCCTTTCGTCACACTTACCTTTTCTATACTTGGTAGTATGAGGTTTTTAACATGATATCCCATGCAGGAGATCGTGAGGCTTCACGGAGTTCCTATTTGTATAATTTCTGATCGGGATACCAGATTCACCTCACATTTTTGGAGAAGTTTACAGTCTAGTTTGGGGACTCATCTCAAGTTTAGTACGGCATATCATCCTCAGACAGATGGACAGTCTGAGCGAGTTATTCAGATCCTCGAGGACATGTTGAGGGCGTGTATGTTAGACTTTAAGGGATCCTGGGAAGATCACTTGCACATGGTGGAGTTTGCTTACAACAATAGTTATCAAGCAAGCATTGGAATGGCACCATTCGCTGCTCTGTATGGAAGGAAGTGCAGATCGCCTCTAGGCTGGGACGATGTTGGGGACCGTGAACTCTTAGGACCTGATTTGGTGGTGGAAGCGATCGATGTGGTACGGATCAGGGTGGCAAAATGGCCCGGGGGCCGGCCCGTCGGCCCGGCCCGGGCCCGGGACCCCATTCCCGGGCCGAGCTGCGGCCCGGGCCCGGCCCCAGGGCTGGGCTGGGCTGAGGTGCCCGGCCCATGGGCCGGGCCGGGGTTCTCCTCGCCCAGGCTGGGCCGGCGGACTGGGCTGGGCCGGGGTTCTCCCGGCCCGGATTTTGAATGGGCCTGGGCCGGCCCAACCGTTTTTACACCCTGAGGTACGGACAGTCAAGGAGAATCTTCATATTGCTCAGGATCGCTATAAGCATTGGGAAGATACAAAGAGGCGTCCATTAGAATTTCAGCCAGGTGATTATGTGTTCTTGAAGATCTCCCCGACACGTGGCACGATTCATTTTGGCAGACGCAGGAAGTTGAGCCCGAGATTCATTGGTCCATTCGAGATTTTGGCTCTGTTGGTGAGGTTGCATACAGCCTTGCCTTGCCACCCTCTCTTGAAGGCATCCATGATGTGTTCCATGTATCCCAGCTTTGAAAATATGTGGGAGACTCTAGTCGCCTCGTGGACTTCTCAGAGATTGAAGTGCGTCCTGACCTGACTTATGAACAGCAACCAGTAGCCATCCTGGATCAGAGATAGAAGATACTGAAGAAGAAGGCCATTAATTTAGTAAGAGTCATGTGGCAGCAAGAGTCCCCTAGTGAGTCAACCTGGGAGCGCGAGGACGAGATGAGAGACAGATACCCTCACCTGTTTATGTAAGTATCTTATCCATATGTCAATATCTCTTTTGATAATCTTGAGTGCAAAAAAAATTGTGGAGACAATGGTGTAGAGTAAAATATATAGAGAGGCCCTGAGAATTAGAAGTATTTTCTTTTCAGGCTAGAACCCTTGGACTTCGAAAGTTTCAAGACGAACTTTAGTTTAAGGAGGGTAGGATGTCATGGCCTGTTTAGCCCTATACGGCGACTGACGTGGTAGTCCTCTATACACGAGTAGAGGGAGTATAATGAGTTGATAAGATGTGATAGGGCGTGTATGTGGCTAGTGGCAGTCGTGTAATTCCGTGAAAAGTGTAGGGGTATTTTGGTCATTTGGCAAATGGGTGGAAGTGTGTGTGTAGTGTAAAGGTGGGTGTGTAAAGTAATGTCATCCTTGTAAAATTTTTGAAAGAGTAGGTTAGTGTGAGAGGGGCTAGTGTGAATAGGGATGGGTTTAATGGCACACCCGTACATTTTTAGAAAGGCCAGGGACAAAACGGTCTTTTTGGTGTAAGGCTGCTAAGCGTACATCCTGAAGTTGTGTGTGTATAAAGTAATGGCAAACTTGTAAATACTTGAAACTTGAGGGGTAATTTTGGAGGGGTATTAAGGTCATTTTAGTCTATGCATGCTTATCCTAAAGAGAATTCTAGAGTTAGATTTTTTTATAGCTTTTCTACACCTTTCTTTAACTTTCTTCTCCTTTCTTCTTCTTTCATTTTTCTCCTCCCATTTCTCCCCCCTTGAACGAAATTCCCCTTCCCCAATTTCAGTCCCTCAACACTCCAAAAACCCTAGCTTTTGCTTCCAAAAATTTCCAAGAAAAACCCTAGCTTTAAGGAGAAAGAAAGGAGGAAGGAGGAGAAAGAGAAGAGAGAAAGAAAGAGACTTGTTGAGGTAGTATTCTAACTATGATTTGGGAATTTTTATTTAGGGATATGAGAATGTTAGGATGTTATTTATGTTGTTTATGATTTGAATTTCATGTATCATGTTTGTATTAGCCCAAAAGATTCAATCTTTCTCTTGTATTTCCTAGCAAATCACCCTCTCCTGAAAAACAGAATTCTGTAGGTGTGTTTACACATCAATTCTGATTTCCGTAGTTGGAATCACTTTCTAAAAAAAATACGTAGCTATAGATCTTGAAATCTTACCCCAAATTCATATAAAATTTGTCATATGTTGAGTTCAATAAGTAGGAGAAATAATTCCAAGTTTGCAAGATGTCTGAAATGCTGTCAAGCTGTACACAGTTCAGCAAAATGAGCACTATTACATGCACACTCTATGGATTTTGCTGATTTTGGTCTTGTTGGAAACTTAAGGGGTTTTTCTAATAGTTCATCAGCGTTCTTATATGTCGTAATTCTGGCTCCAACATGCTTAAAATTGGCTTTGAAGGCAGATCCAGAAATCTGTCTGAAGAACAGATTTGACATACTTTACTAAATAATTCACTATAAATCATATACTTCATATTTCTGCATGAAATGTTATGGGTGAATCCAGGACTAGTATATATCCAACTTTCATTCAGTGAGTTTTGTCAAATTCATAGGAGAAATTGATTAAATGTGATGACTTTGTAGTTGTTCCTGCACTTTCAGCAAGTTGAACTATTTTTGGGTGAGTTAAAATTGTGATTGTTGTTAAATTCTTCATTTTAACATGCTTGAATGTTGTTGATATCTTTAAGAAGTTTAATAATGAGATTTGTTACTAAAATTGATGGTGTGGCACTCTTCGTTTGCATGTCGACCGCTATATGCTTGTTAAAATGCCCAAATGAATGTGAAATCGAAAAACTTGGAAGATGGCCATTGAATTGTTGTGACACATATTACATTTGTAAACTTGTGTATGGCCATTGAATATTATGACATATGACATGTTAACTGGGATGTCTCGATCTGTTCTAAGGCGGGTGAACATCCTAGTATTGGGATGAGGGAAAGTTTGGGTATAACTTAACTATAATGGGCTGGACTGAGAAGTTGAGGAAAGTGATATGTGTTACGTGATATTATTTTACCTACTCGCCTTTACCGGGAGTGGAGGGGACATACGGAGGTTGTGTTATTATATGAAGCGCCTCACTCCTGCCAGGGACGGGGGAGCTGAGAGGCCCGGCGTACAGTGCCCATGTCTACTGCGTCGTGTGCTGTATTCACCCCAAATTTGGGGTGAAGTCCAGGCCCTTATCTTTAGGTGATACCCAGTCTTCCAAAAATCACTAACATCAACTAACTAATGAACCATATATGTGTTGTTGTTGTTGCACACTTGTGTGTTGTACTCTTTACCTTGGTTGCTTGTATTCCTATTGCCTTTATTCTCATAACCCCTAAATGATTTTTCCTACCCTAGTTCGTTTCCTACTGGACACATTTGACGTGCTCATTTTACTTTTCAGGACTTGAGCAGGCGACACCAGAGCAGAATCTCCCTCAGGAGATTTCTCAGACGTGAGTTTCTGACTTGGGAGGAACACCACTCCTTTTGGGCTGTGTTTTTTAGTGTGAGATGGGTCGAGTGGTGAGTGGGTGGTCTTTTGTAGCTGTGATATATGTTGGTGGCTTGTTGTACTTCTCATGTAAACTTGAGTTAGTTTCACTTTGTACTCTATGCTGGTGTGTAGTATGCTCTTTGGTTATGCAGTTCTGTGGGTTTGTACTTTCTGTGATGGCAGTATATGTGTTGCTTCTTTCTTTTACATATATGTGATGTATGATCCCAGCATTCGCAGTGACTTGCTTATTGTGTTTTTCTATTCACGCTTGGTGTAATACCGCGGCTTGTCAAGCTCCACCCTCCCTTTCCATGGTTTGCGTTGCCTTACAAAGTATTTGTGGGAATGGGGCGTGACACAAAGCCAAGGTGGAAGTCATCAAGAAGTTACCCACTTCGAAATGCGTTAAGGACATTCTGTCCTTCCTTGGTCATGTCAGATTCTACAGGCGGTTCATAAAGGATTTTAGTTTGATTTCACGTCCTTTATGCACACTTCTTATGCATGACACTGAATTCATTTGGATAGAAGAGCGTAAAAACTCTTTTAATACTTTAAAACAATCACTTATATCTTCTCCCATTTTGCAGGTACCTGATTGGACACTGCCATTTGAAATCATGTGTGACTCCAGCAATTTTGCAGCTGGCGCAGTTCTTGGACAATAAAAAGGCAAATCTCCAATTGTCATTTACTACGCAAGCAAGAGTTTGAATGAAGCTCAGAGGAACTACACCACCACAGAGATGGAGCTGCTTGCTGTAGTCTTTGCACTGGAAAAATTTAGGAGCTACATTTTGGGATTTCCCATTATTATTTTTACAGATCATTCCGCTCTTAAATACCTTTTGTCCAAGAAAGATGCAAAGCCAAGACTTATACGTTGGATTTTACTATTGCAGGAGTTCCAGGTGCAGATAGAAGATAAGAAAGGAGTTGAAAATCCTGTGGCAGACCATCTTTCACGACTAACCATTGGTACAGAGTCTGCTTCCATTCCCATTGAAGACTCCTTCCCAGATGAGCACCTATTTGCCGTCTCCACACTTCCATGGTATGTAGATATTGTCAATTACTTGGTAACTAGTAAGACCCCCTCAACTTGGTCAATTCAGGATAAGAAACGGTTTAATCACGAGGTAAAATCATTTTTCTTTGACGATCCATACCTTTATAAATATTGCAATGATCAAATAGTAAGGAGATGTATACCAGACCAAGAAATAGATAGTGTCTTGCATTTTTGTCACGGGAGTGCATGTGGGGGACATTTTTCGGCTCATAAAACTGTGGCTAAAATTTTACAATGCGGATTTTATTGGCCAAGCATGTTTCAAGATACTTTTTCATTTTGTAAATCATGCTTGCCTTGCCAGCAGTTGGGGGGAATCACTATGAGGAATATGATGCCATTAAACCCCATATTGAAAATCGAAATTTTTGATTGTTGGGGTATTAATTTTATGGGACCTTTTCCCCCTTTTTTGGACATACTTTTATTTTGCTTGCAATTGATTATGTGTCTAAATGGGTTGAGGCTATCCCTTGCAGGACAAATGATACATCCGTTATGCTCAAGTTTATGAAGGAACATATCTTTGCACGCTTTGGGGTACCAAAGGCAATGATAAGTGATGGAGGCTCCCATTTTTGCAACCGCCTTTTTGCGAGCTTGATGACAAAGTTTGGGGCGAAGCACAAAGTCTCTACACGTTACCACCCTTAAACTAATGGCCAGGCGGAGTTGGCAAACAGGGAGATAAAGAATATTCTCCAAAAGACGGTGAATCCTATCTAGTAGGATTGGAGCATCCGACTTTCCGAAGCATTGTGGGCATACCGTACTGCCTACAAAACCATATTAGCGATGTCTCCTTACCGTATTGTATATGGCAAACATTGTCATTTACCCGTCGAGATTGAACATAAATATTTTTGGGCGGTTAAGAAATTAAAATTTGATGCTGATTTTTCTTCTTCTTTACGCAGGATGCAATTGGTTGAACTTGAGGAGCTGAGGAGAGAAGCAAACGACAATGCAAAATTGGCCAAAGAAAGATTGAAAGTTGCACATGACCACACCATACCGAGGAGAGAATTTGTTCCAGGCCAAAAAAATGCTCTTATACAATTCACGCTTGCATCTCTTCCCAGGAAAGCTACGCCCAAAGTGGAATGGACCTTATATTGTAAAAATGAGTTATCCACATGGAGCAGTGACCTTCGTCAACCCGAAAGATGGCAATGAGTTCAAGGTCAACGACCAACACTTGAAGCACTATCAAGAGCCTTGGCCACAGGAAGACGACACCATGCTACTTACAGACCCACCTTCAGGTGGTAACTGATTAGGTGTGTTCTTTCCATACCTCTTTAGTATTAGTTTATATATTAATCAACAAATTTGCATCTTACCCTTCAAACATCGAGGACTATGTTTACTTTTAGTTGGGGGGAGGAAGTATTAAAAAACAAAAAAAAATAGTTTGCATATATAGTTTGCTTATATTTGTATTTATATATATACCAAAAAAATAAAATAAAAACAAAAAACAAAGTGTTGTGTTTTTCACCAGAACCATCTATATGTCCATTTGAAGTGAAAATTCCATCAAAATTTAATTGAACACATATATTCATTATTGTAAAATAAATTAAGAATATTTTACCACTGCGTAGAATTTACATTATCATAACTTTCATGTAAATTGGTGCATGTATCTGCAATTGTAATCTCATAAAACTATTATCTGGTTCACGCAATTTCATGTCACGAATTGGTAATTATGTGAAGAAGGTTATAAATTCTAAGGATAATGGCCAATCACATACACAGGCTTGCTGATTACTACATGATGGAGAATCTTTCTCAAATATGTCTCATGTCTATATATATATATATATATATATATATATATATATATATATATATATATATATATATAATAAGTGAATAAAATGCACTGCTCTTCCAGCTTATTTTAGTAGCAATGTCCTCGTGCCTCAGGAAGCATGGGGCTTCGCGCCGAAAAATGAAGTATGGGAGAGTGCATAATAATCTTTAGACATTCCGAGCAATTAAGTCTGAGGGGGTTTTCAAAACCTAATGCCCTAAAATCGTCTGGTTTGGGAGTCATTGACCTAACGCTCGTTACATGGATTGCTCTAAAAAGTTATCAAAAAAGAAAGAAAAAAAGAAAGAAAAAAAGAAAAAAAAGGTATGAGATATTTTGAGTAGATTCAAGATCATGATCTTATGATTTCGTCGTTGTGATGGTCTAATCCTATAAAATTTACAGCATAGGACATGTGATTACCTATTTCATTAAACAATTGCATTTGTGCGATATTGAATATGGGTGGAGTGAGATAAGATTGTGATTCTTTGCATTAGTCCATGAAAACACATGATAGTTATTGAACTTTGTTGGGTAATATTATTCTTAATTCATTTTAAGCTTATTGAAGTGAATATGAGGTGTATGACATATTGTTGGAATATTCGCTTATTTTGTTAAGAGACTAGCAAAAAACTAGTTGGGGCTGTGATTCTGAGAGAATATTACATTTTTTACCCCTCATTTAGACCGTATTTTGCGTATATGTAATATATAATTGATCTCTAATAAGTGTGTTTTTGTAATATCATTTAATAATAGAGTATTTCGCTTGTTTATACGCAAAATACAATTATATGGCCTAATTTTGCCTTAATTTTATTTTTTAGGAGAAGCTTGCAATTTTCCAAATCCAACGGCTATTTTTCCACATTTTTCGGAGATCGGAGCAAATTTCTGCGAATTAAAAGGCCCAGTAAAGCCGTGTATCGCTGACGTCAGCTGACGTCAGCACCCGCGTTACGGGCAGAACTCGCTGCCCGTAACGCGTGAGATTTGTTAATTAAAAAAACAATGGCGTCGGTGCTGACGCCAGCGAGTGCGCGCGCTTTTGAAAAAAATGCCCGCGCTGACGTCAGCTAACGTCAGCACCCGCGTTGCAGGCGGAACTCGCTGCCCGCAACGCGGGAGATTTGTTAATTAAAAAAATGTTAGCGTTAGCGCTGACACCAGCGAGCGAGCGCTTTTGAAAAAAACGAGCAGGCGTTGGCCCGCTCGTAAAAATAAAGCGGGCCGTTGGCCCGCTGTTTTCTTGCGGGTAGCGCCCGCATTCAATGCACGGGCCCGCGCCCGTGTCGACAGAGAGGCGCCTGGCCGCCCGCTTTGACCATGTGGGCGGCACCCGCCAGGGCTAAAGTTTGACCCGTAATCTGCTTTGACCATGTGGGCCGCGCCCGCCAAGGCTGAAGAAGACCCGCAAACCCGTTAGCCTATAAATATTGGTATTTTGGGCAAAAATTTTAGATTACAACTCCAAATTGAGTGATTTTCATTTCATTTCGAAGCTAAGAAGTTCTTATTTCCATTCCAGAGGAGTTTGCTTAGATTAAAGAGAATTTTGGGGGTGTTTGGGCTTCAAAAGTGGTGAAAAACTCCATTTCTTTACCCATTTGTATTAATTGTGTATTAAGCTTTGTATTATAATCATGTTTCTATTAATGAAACTTGCTGTTTTTGTTACTATGCTTGGCTAGAGTATTGTGGGTGTGTTGTGTGGAAGTTAGTGTTGCTAGGATTTTTTGCTTTCATATCTCCATATTTTGTGCAATTATCGAAACCATTAAAAATACGTCGATTTCTTCATTTTTTGAAATACGCACAATCCGTAGAGGAATCCACTTAGGATGACATACCATGAGGCATTGTCTAAGTGCTTTAATCCGTAGAGGAGCCCAAGGAGGGTGATGAACTGCGAGATTCATCTTTTATATTTTATAATTCAAAGAAATCGCTTGTTTTTACGTTATCTTTTTAATTGAAAAATCATCGTTTTTAAAGCTTTATCTTCCGATCCCTATACCTTGGCATGGATGCGGGATTGAGAAACCATGGAGAATGAATAGCATAACCTACTGCAACACTAACGAAAACACAACACATACACGCTTTTTATAAATCATACTTTCACGTTCACGTTATTCCACTTTCGTAAATTCTTAAAACGACTTTTACCTCACGTTAAATCCAAATAAAAAATTGCCTTCGAAAGGTCGTTCATCTCTCATCAAATAACTTTTCTTGCTTAATTCTAAACTGTGAAATTTGCAGGTTTCTTTGTCCCTGAGGAATACGATTCTGGACTCACCAGATTTTACTACTTGACCGACGTCCTATACTTGTGATTATCAGTATATTTTTTTGGAACAGTCAAGTTTTTAGCGCCGTTGCCGGGGATAACGGTCTACATATTTTACGGTTTCTAATTAACTTGGAAAATTCGGTGAGATCGTTCCACTCTTTTGTGTATAAGAGCTTTGTATATCCATTCTTTTTGAATTTTTTTGGTTTTGTTTTGTTTGTTTTAAATATTTTCAAAACCCATAAAAATTAGCTTGATATAAAACAAAAACAACAAAAACATCATCTTTTGTGTTCTTATTTGTGAATTTGGACGATGTGGGCCAATTGGGAGATGCGTCTATCAGTACTATATAGTACCAAAATGGACTACTTGCGGGGTGAATATGCCCACAAATGTCTCCATGTATTCTCTCGAGGAAGCTGGGAGACTCTGAGTCCACCTTAAGTGGAGATGGTCTCGTAATCAATTTTCCTTTGTGACAAGGGGCAAGGAAATGCACCCTTTCGATGTAGCTTCAGGCTATTCGAGTTAATTCCACGGGATTGGGATATGATGCAGTGCATCATTGCCGATTCAGGGTGTCCGAGTCTATTGTGCCAGAGTTAGAATTCTAGTTGATTCTTGCACTTTTGGTGCTCAATTGTGTTAGCATCCATTGCTCGTATCTTTGTATGGTAGAGACCCGACGGGAGTCCCATGAAACGCTTAATGATAGTTTTAGCACCGTTTTTAAGAGTCGTTACATACAAGAATTCTTTGTTTTGTTTGTTCACCGTTTCTAGGTGGTATCCATTTAGACGGATATCTTTGAAACTTAGCAAGTTTCTATGTGAGCTTGGAGAGAAAAGAGCATCTTTTATTAATAGTTGGGTTTTATTGGGGAACAAAAAATGTGCTTTCCCTGATCTTTCTATTATTCCTCATGGACCGGAAATAGTATTCACGGTTCCATCATATTTGTGCATGCTTTGAAAAAAGCAAATATCTTGAAGGATCGTGTGCGTAGACGCACTGTCCACTAGGCATTTATAATCCATCTAGAGAAAGAGAGAAAAGCATAACAGTATAAGGCACAAACATAACTAAATTTCATTCAAAGTCTGAAAGTTAACTAATATGCTGAAAAACAAATAACTGGAGATTAAATTGTTTCAACTACAATGTAGTGCAGAGAAATAGATAAGGCTTCAGTCGACCATGTCATCGTTTGAGAAGTCCTCAGCGATGAACCTGATTTGTGCCAGGTCTTCATGTTCCACCAGGCTTGTTTCTGTCACGACCCGCTTCCTAAATACGGAAGGCGAGACGTGAAGAGGTCCGCTCAGACTTGAAGCTGTGAAGCTTCAGTCTGATAAGCGTCTGTGTGTTATTCCATTAGCAAGTTCTTGCAATGCGACGAAACAACAACAATAATAACAGAAGGCAGACATTTAAAGATATCCAACAATCAACATCCAGATATTTATTCCAACATTCATTTAGAGATAGTCATAAAAGAAAGGTACAGAGTCTGAAAGAAAGGCCCCAAGCATGGCCAAAAATAAAACATAAAGATAAGGTGCTACGCACCGACAACCTAACAGCAGATCTAAAGAAAACAACAACAACTAAGATAAGTCTCTAGGCGAGACTAGGACTGGTCTCCAGTGTCCTCCAACTCTACCTCTGTAGTAACCTCAAACTCAACGTCTGCATACTGATCGTCCTCCGCAACTAACTCAGACTCACCACCTAACATGCGACACCCAAAGAGAAAGAGGGTGCATATCAGCAAAAGTCTCCAAAAGGTAAACGGAAGACTTTTTTGCAAGGAAACATATAAATAGTAGAGCAACTAGCAGTTTTAATATGATGACATGGCATGGTATTTAAAGAATGCAGCAATTAAGATGAACATGATAATAACAAAGCATGCACGTCATAGCAGAAGTTACTAAACACCATTGCATGAATTCACGAAAACTAGCTTATCACGTCGCTCACAGAGTTTCCATCTTTTGGCTGAAGTGGATGTACGGGCACACTTGTACGCTCAAGCGATCATTTAACCTTACCCCTCCACGTGTATCGAGCGTTGGTTCTTCACCAACCACATTGTGCTCGCTTCTGGTTCAAAAGCCAGGAAGTGTTATTGGCATAGGGGTGTACCCGGCATGCAGGTGCCTAGCCTTTATAGGAGTTAGGGGTCAGGACCCTACTCGCCGCAACTTACAATTTAAAGTAGCGTATGCTACACATTCATGATAAAGCAAGTGATGCATGAATTGACATGGCAAATGCAGGAACATGGCAATAAGCAGTTAAAAGTGCGTACAGTTATAAACGTGACATGCGGTATGAAATGATAGCATAGCAAGGGTGTCGGATCTAGCTTCGTTGTCATGCTAGATGAAGCATGTCGTCTAGGCGACTATCATTTCATCGCCTAGTCTCTTTTACTCTATTTCACAGATTGGCCTAAACATGGCCTAAACAAACACTGGGCAAGTATTACTTGCCTGAAAACAATCACGTTGCGATCACCGAATCAATAAGGTCCAAGATCTACCTATGTGCTCAAATCGCGATCCAGCCTACAGTCACAATTATTAAATCTTGATTAGTGAGTTACCAAAGCAATTAAAGTTACAAATTTTAGTCTTGATTAACATGCAAGCATGAGGGTTCCTACGATTCAGAGTTTACCCTTAGCACGATGCGAGAGCTACACTGACGTCGGGTAGCGACGTCAGGGGTTGAATTACGGGAGCGCGAAGGGTACGGCGGGACAGCGACAATGAACGACGATCAGCCATGTAACGGCACGATCCCCGAACAACGATGCGAGTGGAAAGAGGACAGCCCACGTCTGGACATCGGTGGCAGGTTCTACGGTGTCGGGAAGTCGCGAATAGCGGGCAGCGGCTGATGGGAGGCCGCGTGGAGGATAGCACCTCTAAGAGGGGGTCTGGGCGGTGTCGGAACGACGGCCAAGGGAGGCCACGACGTAGGCTCACCTGAGGTCAGCCTGCGAGAGCTGCTGCCGGCCTGGGAGGCTGGCGGCAGATGGCCGAGCTGCCGACGGCGCAAGGGGCGTGTGCTGGCAAGGGGGTGGCCGTGGAAGGCAGCCACCGGAGAGAAGAGGCCGGCGATGGGTCGGAGCAACGTTGAGGTGATGGCCGGATGGAGCAAGATGGTAGCATCCGTGGGTTGGCGGCTACAACATGGGTTTTGTGCTGAGGGAGAAGCCCTCACTACGTTTGGGTTTTAAAACTTGATATTCGCTAAAGAGGGTTGAATAGGAGTGTGTTTAAGGGAAAAGAAAGGGAGAGGGAAGAAGAGAGGGGGTCAATTTAGTGTGTTGAATTTCCTAGAATGAATAAGATGTGATACGTATGAGATTTCATTTGATTTTGCTATTTGAGTTATAAAAGGAGTTTAGTTAAGGATAAAGTGGGAGAGAGAATGTGAGAGGAAGGGATATAGCTTAGGGTGCAACATAGAGGAAGGAATAATAGGTCATACTTATGCATCTAATTTGATTTAATTAGGTTAATTAATATAGAATTTGAATTCTTAACCTTAGGGATTATTAATATTAAAATAATGTGGACACTAGCGGGTCGATCTAACGATGTCCGACAATTACGAGAAAAATATCGTAACGATCGTGACGATGAGAGGGTTGGGATAAAGGGGGTTCGGACAGGCAATGGGTAGAGGGAAAATGCTAAATAAAATAAAACTAACCGTTACAACCTATAGGTTCAAAACACACTACAAACAAAGCTAATTTATGGAAGTACGACACGTAAAATGACGTTCATATAAATTACCACAAAATACTACTCTTCCATATGGTCACAACGATATATAACATCGCGTGTTTCGGATAGAAAAAGAGACAAAGAAAAATTCACGTATGAAAAGGAAAATACGCGCACAAAGAATACTCGGTCGGAGAGCGACCGTGACATCATACCCACCTTATGAATGATTTCGCCCTCTGAATCAACATCATCTACTGCTCCAAAAATAAGTGCGGAAAGCGCTCTCTCATCTCTTCCTCGCGCTCCCAGATAGTCTCCCCAGGTGAACCATGATGCCACTGCACTCTAACCAGGTCGACGGTCTTATTCCTCAACTGCTTCTGTCATCGATCCAGAATCTCTACTGGTTGCTAATCGTAGGTCAGGTCCGGGCGAACTGTGATCTCTGAGAAATCCACAGAATGAGATGGATCACTAACATATCGACGTAACTGAGATACGTGATACACATCGTGAACTCCCTCCAGTTACGGCAGAAATGCCAAGCGATAAGCCACTGCTCCAACATGCTCTAGGACGTCAAAGGGTCCAATATACCTCAGACTCAGCTTGCCTCTCTTCCCAAATCGAATAACTCCTTGATTCGGAGAGATCTTGAGAAAAACATGGTCTCCAGGCTGAAACTCCAACGGTCAGCGTTTAGCATCTGCCCAATGCTTGAAACGATCTTGAGTGATCCTCAGCTTCTTCCTGATGTTCCTCACAGCATCCACCGCCTCAACAATCATCTCTGGCCCTAACAGCTCCCTGTCTCCAATGTTATCCCAGCTCAGTGGCGATCGACATTTCTTCCCATAAAGCGCGGCAAATGGCGCCATGCTAATGCTCGCCTGGTAGCTGTTATTATAGGCAAACTCCAGATGATGAAGATGATCCGTCCATGATCCATTGAAGTCTAACATGCACGCTCTCAGCATGTCCTCCAAAAACTGAATCGTCCTCTCGGACTGGCCATCTGTCTCCGGGTGATACGCGGTGCTGAAACTCAGACTCGTACCCAGACTCTTCTACAGACTCTACCAAAACTGAGATGTGAATCTCGTGTCTTTGTCCGACACGATACTCATGGGGACTCCGTGAAGTCGCACGATCTCCTGCACGATTCATGATACATCACTATATATACTAGGGAAATAAAATAAAAACGGAGAGTAAAAGAATTTACCTCCATGTATCTCCTCGCTAGCGTTTCCGTCGATTGTCCTACTCGAAAAGGGATGAAGTGGGTTGATTTGGTCAATCGGTCTACGATTACCCAAACCACGTCATTCTGCTTCGGACTCCGAGGCAGTCCAGTCACGAAATCCATAGTGATATGTTTCCACTTTCACTCCGGAATCGGAAGCGGTTGTAGCAACCCTGTCGTATGCTGATGCTCCGCGTTAACCTGTGTCACGGCTCGTTCCCCAGAATACCCGATACTTAATCTTTTTTTCAAGTATTCTGAAGAGTGAGGGTGATGAGAGAGGAAAAGAAAGAGAAAGGAGAAACTGAATAAGCAGGCCACTGCGCATGTGCTGGGATAGTACAAGTGAAGCTTCACAGAAACATCAGAACAATCTCATAAATAACATAGATCAACAACCACACATTATATATATATAACAACTTCCTTTAATATACATACTCCATGTACACCACTACATATACGTACACATCACCCTCCACCTCCCAGAACAACCATGTGACACCACAACTACAGCTCACACCGAGTATTACCCCTGAAACCCAACTCCAAGTCCCCTCCAACCAAGCTGACTCTGCTACCTGAAAAATAAGGAGGAGCATGTCAATGCGTGCCCCAGTAGGAACCAACTTGGACTTGGAACACCGTTCTAAAGTTATTAATCCACCAAACAAGGCAAGGAAACTAATGCATGCACACTAAATAACGTAATGAAAAGTAAATAGCTAGATAAGGGGATCATACCTGCGTTCCAATGTAGAGCTGCTGCAAGAAAGAGGTTAGCACGAATAACAATAATAATAACAATAATAATAACAATAATAATAACACGAGGGTTCAAGCAACCAATATCAAATAAGATAAGTGCAAGTGCTTGAGGCATGACACAGGGCCACAAAGTACGGGCAAAGGGGAAGGGGAGGTGCTGCCACCAGTAGAAGTAACACACAAATCTTATTTTATTATTTTATAATTGAGTTAATTGGAATTTGGGTAAACTATGTGATACCAGGTCCTGGACTTCACCCCAAATTTGGGGTGAACTAGCACACGACGCAGTGGGCACGGGCACTGTATGCCGGGCCTCTCAGCTCCCCTGTCCCTAGCAGGAGTGAGACTCTACAACCCCCTAACACCTCCACTCCCGGTAAAGGCGAGTGGGTATGAAAATCCCCTCCACTTCCCGTAAAGGCGAGTGGGTGTAAACTCCACACATCACATAATCATCTCCCAACTTCACAGTCCAGGCCTCATATCCACAATTTACTCAAATCCCACCTAAACCCCGGGATTTGCTAACTCACTCTTCTTAGAGAGGATTGAGACATTCTAAACTTCATTTAACATTGTATATAGAGCACTGAAGGAGACACATTGCATGGTTTCACATTCCATACTCATATCAACATGGGTCATGCACCGAAGTGCCATGCCCTTCGGTATCATGCATCACATATGGTATCATGCATGACATGCTTTCAACATTACAAGTTCATATCAAATTTCAATTCATATCCACACGATTGAACATCTCTCACATTTCTAACATTTGCCTTCATTCAGGCATTTCATTGAACACCTGACGTGCATCATTCATAACGAAGCAACTTAATAACATTTACATGTGCCAAGTGCATAAACATTCATTCCACAATACAACCATATTAAGCAAGAATAATGATGGCCAATTAACCACAAATAATGAATAAGAATAGCACTTAATGAATTCAGCTTGCTGAAATTACAAGAACAACCATAAAGATCAACATATTTCATCTATTTTTCTTGAGAATCTGACACAACTTTATAAATGAAATTTGAATATATGGCAGTTATGGATTTACATATAAAATTTCATGCAACAATATGAACTATATGATTTATGGTGAATTAATTGGTGAAGTGTGTTAATTCTGTTTTTCAGACAGATTTCAGGGTCTGTATTGGAAGCCAATTTTGGGCATGTTGGGGGCATAAATTCACTATATAACCACTCTGATGAAATTTTAGAAAAACTTGTTAGCTTTCCAAAGAGACTAAAATCATAAAATTTCATGAAGTGTGCAGGTGGTTAGGCCAATTTTACTGAGATGTGTCAAACCTGGTAATCAAATAGACATGCTGTAAAGATGGATTTATTTCTCCTAATTTCTGAATTTAAACTATATCAAAATTTATATGATTTTGGGGTAGAACTTCAAGATCTACAAGCTCATATTTTTTTCGAACCCTAATGCGAGCTACAGTAACCAAGATTACAGAAATAACACACAACAAAATTTCAGTATTTCAAAGGGGTTGTTTTTACTAAGAATTTCAAAGGATAACTTGTGAAATTGAAACATGGCACATGAGTTTTCACCATCCCTAATACATATTAAGTAAAACATGCTATAAAAACATGGTTGCAAGAATAAAAGAGTGGAATTCCAAATCCAAGAGATCCCTATCTCAAACTTGGTTTTTCCTCTCTTTCTTCTCTTCTTTTCTTCTCCATCTTCTTCCCTCTTGAATCCACTTGTGCTTCTTAATTTTTGGTGAGCTAAATTAGGGTTTTCATTTGTTAAAAATAGGAGAAAATAGGATAGGGGTGGCCGGCCATAGGGAGGGAAAAAAGGGAGAAAGAAAAATGAAAAGAGAAAGGGAAAGAAAAGTGAAGAAAAGAGAAAGTTCTTCCTAAATATCTAACTCTAGAAACTCCTAAGGATAAGCATGCATGTAGTTAAATGACCAAAATACCCTTCCTAAAATTGTCCCTCAAGTTTCAACTATTTACAAGTTTGTCATTACTTTATGTACCGACCACTTAAGTATGTACGCACAGCAGTTTTAGTCAAAAAGACCGTTTTGCCCCTCGCCTTTCTAAAAAATTACGGAGGTTGCCATTGACCCCTAACCCCTTTCACAGTAGCATGGCTCTCCCTACACACATCCACGCCCATCCGTGCATGCGTGCATGCATCACACACACACACACGTCTAATACATTCTCGTTGTTCTGCACCCACGACGTCTTTCACACTTCTCTCGCACTCAATCTCGCTTTCTCGTCTCTTAGCCATGCATTACGGCCTAATCCTCCTTTCATTAAGTTACATTTATTGTTATCTATGTTTATTTCAACCTGCTGGTATACTAAACACTTGGCAACGCTCCGTGCCACACTCTGCTTCATGCCATGTCACCAGTAGTTCAGACGAAGGTCCTGGTACATCTTAGTGCCTCCAAGATGTACGGAATACGGCGAACTATGTGCCTCAACAAGCAGCTCCTCTCTAACATCTCAGCTGGCACATAAACTCTAGCTCCATACCTCAGCGAGCCATCCTCATGAATCAGAAAGTCAGTCCGCAGATCGGCTTCTACCTGCTCACAGATCTTCTTCAGCTTCAGATCTCCAACCTGACCTGCCTTGATCCAATCCACGATCATCGATTGTATCTGCATACACATCAACGACGAAACATCTCCAAGAAGCACAATCTCAATGCCTGACCCACAGAACTCCTGCTGCAACCTCCACTGTGAAGTCAACATCATAACCGCTGGAAGTCTGCTCAGGTTGGAGAGCAAGAGATGAAAAGATTGGAATTCTAGGGCTTTAGGATTTGAGAGCTTGAGAAGCTTGAAGATGAAAGCTTAGGGTTTTAATAAATGAGTGAGTAACCTCTCAATGGAACAGTAGAGGCTGCCTTTATAGGTTTCTCAAAACACTCAAACTAAATCCCTAAAAACCCTTTGAAATCCGTGGAGAAAAAGCCAACTGATAGAATTTACACATTCGACAGTCGACTGTTGAACAAAACACAGTCGACTGCTGCACTTTATCAGAGGGTAGGTGAGAATTCAAACGGTAACTTACCACGTGGACAGTCGACTGATGAAGAGAAGACAGGTGTCTGTAAATCCAACAGGCGACTGTAAATCCTTCTACAGGCGACTGGTCGCAATATGGGTATTGTCACGCCCCGTTCCCCAGAATACCCGTCATTTAAGTTTCTTTTTCTTTTTTTTCCAAGTATCCTGAAGAGTGAGGGTGATGAGAGATGAAAAGAAAGAGAAAGGAGAAACTGAACAAGCAGGCCACTGCGCACATGCTGGGATAGTACAAGTGAAGCTTCACAGTACTATCAAAACAACACCACAAATAACTTAGATCAATAACAACATATCATATATAACAACTTCCATTAATTTACATAGCCCAGGTACACCAAACCACTACATATACACCATCACTTTCCACCTCCAAGACAACCACACCAAACCACACCAAACCATCACTTTCCACCTCGAAGACAATCGCACCAAGTGTTACCCCTGAACCCAACTCCAAGTCACCTCCAACCACGCAGTCCCTGCTACCTGAAAAATTGGGAGGAGCACGTCAACGCGTGCCCCATTATGAACCAACTTGGATTTGGAACAACATTATAAGGTTATCAAACCACAAGGCATGGCAAGAGATAAGACATATAAACTAAATATATAGCGGAAGATGAATAGCCAAGTAAGAGGATCACACCTGCGGTTCAATGTTGAGTTACTGCAAGAAAAGGGTTAGCACGAATATTAATAATAATAACGCAAGCGTTTAAGCAACCATTATCTAATAAGATAAGTGCAAGTGCCTGAGGCATGGCACAGAGTCACAAGAACAGGCAAAGGGAAGGGAAAGTGCTGCCAGTAGAAGCAGTAACACACAAATTCTTATTTTATTATTTTATAATTGAATTAATTGGAACTTGGGTAAACTGTGTGATACAAAGACCTGAACTTCACCCCAAATTTGGGATGAATATATGTAACGACTGCTTTTCATGTATCTGGATTTAATATAATATAATATATGTTTTGGTGGATTTTCTCCTCTTGTGTGGTTTTCGTCTCCGTAGATTTCATTTTCGATCGATTCGTCGTATTTTCTCGCTTCTTCCTTAGGATTGTTGATTTCGAAGTATGTCATTCGTGACGGACTTCATAACGGGCGTATCTAACTATTAGATCAAGCCTAGGAGTCTTAGGAATCGATCCCGGGGCCCCGCGCTCCGTATCGGAACTTTTGCTGCTCATTAGCCGGTGTAAGAAGGGCCACCGACCGACTAGATGACGATCCAGTCGGTCGGCAATCCTTCTTGGACCGACTAGTTGGCTTTCTAAAATTATTCAGGAGTTACTGTTTATCGTTAGTCGGTCTAAGAACGTTGGTTGACCGACTAGGTTGCAAACTAGTCGGTCGGCAATGCTTCTTTAACCGACTAACACATCGTCTAAATTTTAGTATCAGTACTGTTCGTTCTTAGTCGGTCTAAGTTCATCCTCCGACCGACTAGTTGTTAAACTAGTCGGTTAATCTTTGTACTCAGACCGACTAATTCTTGGTTCTACTGTACAGTTGAGTTACTGTTTACTCTTAGTCGGTCTAAGAACGTTCATCGACCGACTAGATGATAAACTAGTCGGTCAGTACTTGTTCATGGACCGACTAACTCTAGATTCCTATTTTCGTTCAGGAGTTACTGTTTGCACTTAGTCGGTCTGCGTTGGTCGACCGACCGACTAGTTGCCAAACTAGTCGGTCAGTGGTTGCTCTTTGACCGACTAACTAGTGTTGAAACCCTAATTTCTGAGCAGCCGCCAGCCCAACCTATTTAAACCCAACCCAAACGATTTCTTCTTCCCCAACACGACCCAAAACCCTAAAATCTTTCCCCTTCAACCCCCATCTTCCTCCAAGCTCCATTTCTCCATTCCAAGCCCTAAATCCATCATCCAAACCATCCATTCACTCCATCTACCTCTCATCTTCCCCAAATCCACCAAAACCCATCAAAATCCCCAAATCCCCCAAAACCCTAGTTTCCCCAAACTTCTCCAATCTTTTTACCAGATCTGATCCTAGGGTTCCCCGGAGTGTTTCTTCCGTCTCCTCTTGGTAAGAAATCGATCTACCGTTGTTTTCTTAACCTATTTATATTTTTATGAAACCCTAATGTAATTTCATGTTATTTAATGATTGTTCCCCCAAAACAGCGATTTCCCCGTAGATTGGCGTCCGTGTGACGAAGTGGTCGTCATCCTCGGTGCTAGGCAAGTGAAACTTGCCACTTAGGGTTTAGGCCATGCTTTAGGCCATTTTCTAGTTGTAGGCGTAAAAGAGGCTAGGCGACGAAATGATACTCGCCTAGGCGCAAATTGGGGAACTAGCTTGACAACGAAGCTAGTTCCAACGCATATAGCATGTTGCACGATTACCATGTCATGTTTACTTTCATTAACGGTACGCAATTTAAATGTCATGTCATTGCATCCTTAAGTGATTCTGTGATTGCGTAGCATCGCTACACTACTTGTGTTCCTGGCTCGTGACCAGAAGCGGGCATAATGAGTTGCTAACCCCAACGCTCGATATATTGAATTGTGAACTAAGAATGCGAGCTCCATGTGCGGGGCAACCCCAGGCTCACTAGCTGAGCTCAATGTGCGGGGACCCCAGGCTCCATTACGTGTGGGTATAGGGGGTGAGGGTTAAGCGGCCATTCAACTGGGAGTCTGTTTGATCAACAACTGCAGTTGTAAGGCGTAAACTCTTTGGGGTGGGGTAGTGTTTGGTGCCGATCGGTCTGAAATGTTTACCATTCAGCGAAGGGCGCAAACATCTACAAAACAACCGTGAAACGTGATTTGTGTTTAGTGCCGATCGGTCTGAATGTTGTACCATTCAGCGAAGGGCATAAACACCTACAACAATGTGAATTGATTGAGAATGTTAGTAGCTTGGCTACTCTTGCCTTGACCCGTTAATTGTTTCCCTTGTACAAATTGTCGTGCCATGTCTTAATTGTGCGCTCATGTTATAACTGCCATGTCATGCATACTAAAACTGCTAGGTTGCTAGTTGCCTTACTTTCAGTTTCCTTGCTCAAGTCTTTTTTAGACTTGCTGACATGTGCCCCTTTACTCTTTTGGGTGACACATGTTAGATCCTGAGCCTGAGTACCTTGTTGAGGACGAGGTGTTTGCTGACGCCGAGCCCGAGCTTGTGTTTGACGGGGAGTACGTGGACACTGGGGACCAGTCCTAGTGTCTTCGTTGTGTTTTGCTTTTGTTAGACAGTTGTTTTGTTATCGGTGCGTAGCACCTATACTTTGTTGTTATGTCGTTTCTTTTGTTGGCCTTGTTCTGGGCCTTAGACTCTTTCCTTTTAGCCTGGTGGCTTTTCTGGATGTTGAACTTATTTTCCTTGTTGGACAATGTATGAGATGTGGGATTTTCTAATCAGTCTCTCCTTGTATTATTATTGTTATTCTGTTGTGGTTACTGGGACCTGCTTATGTATTATTGACGCTTATCGGGTTTGGGGCTTCACAGCTCCACTCTCGTGCGGACCTTCTCACGTCTCGCCTCCATTTTAGGGAAGCGGGTCGTGACAGGTTTTAGTGGTGGCCCATGCAGGTCCTTCTGTAACTGCGATCTTTGGAATAGCAATAATAATATTAGAATGTCCAATAAATTTAGTTCGACGTCCGAGTCATAAGCTATGAGTCTAATCTGATTCGTTCTCTGTGTCATTAGATGGCAGAAAGGCGTTTCACCCATGGTGGGGGTAGTGGTGCGGTCCCTCATGATGAGGAGCCTGAGCGGGAACCCACCAGTGGTGAGATGATGCGGATGATGCTCCAGATGATGCAAGTGCAGCAGGGCGTGCTCCTGCAAGTCCAGAATGCTCCACTTGCTCGAGCTGCCCGGGCTCTTCCGGATGCCCCTCGCTCTGAGCCAGGAGCGAAGCAATTTCGGGAGCTGGGTCCCGCGTATTTTGATGGTTCTGAGGGTCCTCTGGCTGCCGATGAGTGGATTCGGAACATCGAGGACAATCTGAAGATGGCCAAGATCACCCCGGCTGGATGGGTTGATTTGGCGAAGAGGCAACTCAAGGATAATGCTCGGAATTGGTGGGATGCGGAAGAGAAGATGTTGGTGGAGCCGATAGCTTGGGCTACCTTCAAGGCTAGATTTGATGGTGAGTTCTTTCCGAAAGCTGCCAGGGAAGAGATGCTGTAGCGTTTTATCGATTTGAAGCAAGGGAACTCGTCGGTGGACATGTATCACCAAGAGTTCATGAGGCTGAGTCGGTTTGCACCAAAGATGGTGCAGGACGCTGAGGAGAAGGCTCAGAGGTTCCTGCAAGGGCTTGCTTCGGAGCTCCAGAGTTTTGTGACCTCTTCTGACCGGGAATCTTATCAGAAGGTTCTGGTAGCAGCAAAGAGGCAGGAGCTGCTCGTGAACCAGAGGAAGGGGTCTGTTGTTGGTGCTGGGAAGAGGCCTGTGGAACAGGCGAGAGCCGTGGTTAGACCTGGATTCAGGCCTAATCAGTCTGCTCAGTTTAAGAGGCCAGGAGGGCCTATTCTGAAGATTTACCATTTCTGCGGCAAGCCTGGCCATATTAAGGATCAATGTCGGAAGTTTTTGGGCCAGTGTCTGATTTGTGGAGATGCTTCCCATGTCGCGAAGGATTGTCGGCATGCGGGTCAGCTGCGGAGGGCTCCTGTTGCAGCACAGCCGTTGCAGCAGCGAGCGTCTGTTCCTGCTGGTCGTGGAGCGGCTCTTGTTCCGCAGGGGCAGGCTTTTCGGCAGGCTGTTCCGCCGAGGAGGCAGGCTTTTCTGATGACCGCTGCGGAGAGCGAGGCTGTGGATGAGGTTATCGCAGGTAATCCTCGCTCTAGCTGTTACTTTCCTAGCTGGTTTTGATTGTTAGATTGTGTTGTTTGCTTGAACTTGGTTGTTTGCTAGACTAGGGTTTGATTGTTAATTGCTTGATTAGGTGTGGTTTTGGTTTGCACATTTCCTGCACGAGTCCTCTTTGACTCTGGTGCATCGATGTGCATTATTTCTCGGAGCTTCGTGGAGAGGCATTCCTTGTCGACGTCCCCTCTTCCCAAGAGTTGGAATATCGTTACAGGGAATGGCGTGGTCTCGGTGCATCGTGGTTGCAATTCTTGCTCGTTGGTGGTCTGTGGACATGAGCTTTTCGCTGATTTCATTGTCCACGACATCATCAACTATGATGCAGTTCTTGGGATGGACTGGCTTGCGAGCTTCTATGCTACGATCGACTGTCGGAGGAAGAAGGTGGTGTTCGAGATTCCTGGACATCCAGTGTTTGAGTTCAGTCGTGGTAGCAGTTCGCTTGGTCCTGTCAGATTTCGGGCCAGGCCGGTGGAGGCTGTGGCTATGCAGATGGAGCTGGAGTGGCCAGCTGTGGTGCGAGATTTTGGCGACGTCTTCCCCGAGGAGATGTCTGGTTTGCCACCTGATCGAGCTCTGGAATTTTCTATCGATCTTGTTCCAGGTGCGCAGCCGATTTCGAAGGCGCCGTATCGTATGGCACCTGCGGAGTTGGAAGAGTTGCGGAAGCAGTTGGATGAGCTTTTGCAGAAGGGTTATATTAATCCTAGCGTGTCTCCATGGGGAGCACCGGTGTTGCTGGTTAAGAAGAAGGATGGTTCGCGTCGTATGTGCGTGGACTATCAGGAGTTGAATGCGGTGACCATTAAGAATAAATACCCGTTGCCTCGCATCGATGATATTTTTGATCAGCTTGGAGGTTCGAGGGTGTTTTCTAAATTGGATTTGAGGAGTGGTTACCATCAGTTGAAGGTGAAGAAGGAAGATGTTCCGAAGACAGCGTTCAGGACGAAGTATGGACACTATGAGTTCGTGGTTATGCCTTTTGGCGTAACTAACGCGCCCGCAGTTTTCATGAATCTGATGAACCTGATTTTCTACGACTTTTTGGATAAGTTTGTCGTTATCTTTATTGACGACATTCTGATCTATTCGAAGTCGGAGGAAGAGCATGCCTCGCACTTGAGGACGGTGTTGGAGATTTTGAGGAAGCATCGTTTGTATGCTAAGTTTTCGAAGTGCGAGTTTTGGCTGGATAGAGTTGCTTTTCTCGGGCATGTGGTGACTGGAGATGGTATTTCAGTGGATCCTGAGAAGATTCGGGCCATCAGGGAGTGGCTTGTTCCGTCGTCTGCGTCTGAGATTCGGAGTTTTCTTGGACTTGCTGGTTATTATCGGCGATTCATTAAGGACTTTTCCCGTATTGCTGAGCCGATGACCAGGTTAACGCGGAAGGATGTTGCTTTTGTTTGGTCAGATGATTGTGAGAGTGCTTTTGGTGTTCTGAAGGAGAGGTTGACGACTGCCCCTATTTTGGTTGTGCCTGATCGCAGCGGTGGATTTGAGATCTTTTGCGATGCTTCTGGCAAGGGTCTCGGTTGTGTGTTGCATCAGCATGGGCACGTTGTGGCGTATACGTCTCGTCAGCTTAAGGTTCATGAGAAGAATTATCCGACGCATGATTTGGAGTTGGCTGCCGTTGTGTTTGCTCTTAAGATTTGGAGGCACTTCTTGCTGAGTGAGAAAGTGAAGATTTTCACCGATCACAAAAGCTTGAAGTACATTTTCACTCAGAAGGAGCTCAACATGCGACAACGTCGATGGTTGGAGCTTATGGCGGATTATGATATTGATTTGCAGTTTCACCCTGGCAAGGTGAATGTGGTTCCGGATGCTTTGAGTAGGCTTCCAGCGGTGATGATTTTGACCTCGCAGTGGAGATTGCAGCAGGATTTTTGCGAGTCTGGTGTGGAGATTGTTCTTCCTGGAGAGACTTCGTCGTTGATGTACATGCAGGTACGGTCGACGATCATGGATCGGATTAAGGCTGGCCAGGCCGAGGATCCGAGGCTGGTGAGGATTCGGGAGCAGGTGGAAGCCGGTCTGCGGACTGACTTTTTGATTCATGAGGATGGCTCGCTGAGGTTTGGGGCCAGGTTGTGTGTGCCTGCTGGGGATATCAGAGAGGAGCTGATGGTGGAGGCACACAGTTCGCCGTATTCTGTGCATCCTGGTGGCACCAAGATGTACCAGGATCTTCGTTTGAATTATTGGTGGCATGGTATGAAGAGGAGCGTGGCTCGGAGTGTAGCCAAGTGCTTGGTTTGCCAGCAAGTGAAGGCGGAGCATCAGCGTACGGCCGGGTTGCTACAACCGCTTCCGATTCCGGAGTGGAAATGGCAACACATCACTATGGATTTCGTGACTGGACTACCTCGGAGTCCGAAGCAGAATGACGCGATTTGGGTGATCGTAGATCGATTGACCAAATCTGCGCACTTTATTCCGTTTCGAGTGGGACAGTCCACTGAGGCGCTAGCGAGGAGATATATGGAGGTAAAATTCTTTTACTCTCCGTTTTGTTTCCTTTTCCTAGTTTGGATAGTGATGTAACGTGAATCGTGCAGGAGATTGTGCGACTTCATGGAGTCCCCGTGAGTATCGTGTCTGACAGAGACACGAGGTTCACATCTCAGTTCTGGCAGAGTTTGCAGAAGAGCTTGGGTACGCGTCTGAGTTTCAGCACGGCGTACCATCCGCAGACGGATGGCCAGTCCGAGAGGACGATTCAGATTTTGGAAGACATGCTGAGGGCGTGCATGTTGGATTTCAAGGGTTCGTGGGAGGACCATCTACATTTGGTGGAGTTCTCTTACAACAACAGCTTCCAGGCGAGTATTGGCATGGCGCCTTTCGCCGCTCTTTATGGGAGGAAATGTCGATCGCCATTGAGTTGGGATGACGTTGGTGATCGGGAGTTGTTGGGACCTGAGATGATCGTGGAGGCCGTGGATATCGTCAGGAATATTCAGGAGAGGTTGAGAATTGCTCAGGACCGTTTTAAGCATTGGGCGGATGCTAAACGTCGTCCTTTGGAGTTTCAGCCGGGCGACCATGTGTTCTTGAAGATTTCCCCGAATCGTGGTGTGATTCGTTTCGGGAAGCGTGGGAAGTTGAGCCCGCGATACATTGGACCGTTTGACGTTTTGGAGAGGGTTGGCGAGGTAGCTTATCGCTTGGCCTTGCCGCCATCTTTGGAAGGAGTTCACAATGTTTTCCATGTGTCGCAGCTTCGTCGATACATTAGCGATCCGTCTCATGCGGTAGATTTTTCGGAGATTACCGTTCGCCCCGATATGACGTATGACCAGCATCCAGTGCAGATTCTGGACAGGCGTCAGAAATCGCTTCGGAACAAGATTGTCAATCTTGTGAGGGTGATGTGGCGACACGGTTCACCTGGAGAGTCTACTTGGGAGAATGAGGATGAGATGCGAGAGCGTTTCCCACTTTTGTTTCCGAACTCGTGAGTATTTGGAAATTCCGAGGACGGAATTTTTCTTAAGTTGGGGAGGATGTAACGACTGCTTTTCATGTATCTGGATTTAATATAATATAATATATGTTTTGGTGGATTTTCTCCTCTTGTGTGGTTTTCGTCTCCGTAGATTTCATTTTCGATCGATTCGTCGTATTTTCTCGCTTCTTCCTTAGGATTGTTGATTTCGAAGTATGTCATTCGTGACGGACTTCATAACGGTCGTATCTAACTATTAGATCAAGCCTAGGAGTCTTAGGAATCGATCCCGGGGCCCCGCGCTCCGTATCGGAACTTTTGGTGCTCATTAGCCGGTGTAAGAAGGGCCACCGACCGACTAGATGACGATCCAGTCGGTCGGCAATCCTTCTTGGACCGACTAGTTGGCTTTCTAAAATTATTCAGGAGTTACTGTTTATCGTTAGTCGGTCTAAGAACGTTGGTTGACCGACTAGGTTGCAAACTAGTCGGTCGGCAATGCTTCTTTAACCGACTAACACATCGTCTAAATTTTAGTATCAGTACTGTTCGTTCTTAGTCGGTCTAAGTTCATCCTCCGACCGACTAGTTGTTAAACTAGTCGGTTAATCTTTGTACTCAGACCGACTAATTCTTGGTTCTACTGTACAGTTGAGTTACTGTTTACTCTTAGTCGGTCTAAGAACGTTCATCGACCGACTAGATGATAAACTAGTCGGTCAGTACTTGTTCATGGACCGACTAACTCTAGAATCCTATTTTCGTTCAGGAGTTACTGTTTGCACTTAGTCGGTCTGCGTTGGTCGACCGACCGACTAGTTGCCAAACTAGTCGGTCAGTGGTTGCTCTTTGACCGACTAACTAGTGTTGAAACCCTAATTTCTGGGCAGCCGCCAGCCCAACCTATTTAAACCCAACCCAAACGATTTCTTCTTCCCCAACACGACCCAAAACCCTAAAATCTTCCCCCTTCAGCCCCCATCTTCCTCCAAGCTCCATTTCTCCATTCCAAGCCCTAAATCCATCATCCAAACCATCCATTCACTCCATCTACCTCTCATCTTCCCCAAATCCACCAAAACCCATCAAAATCCCCAAATCCCCCAAAACCCTAGTTTCCCCAAACTTCTCCAATCTTTTCCAGATCTGATCCTAGGGTTCCCCGGAGTGTTTCTTCCGTCTCCTCTTGGTAAGAAATCGATCTACCGTTGTTTTCTTAACCTATTTATATTTTTATGAAACCCTAATGTAATTTCATGTTATTTAATGATTGTTCCCCCAAAACAGTGATTTCCCCGTAGATTGGCGTCCGTGTGACGAAGTGGTCGTCATCCTCGGTGCTAGGCAAGTGAAACTTGCCACTTAGGGTTTAGGCCATGCTTTAGGCCATTTGCTAGTTGTAGGCGTAAAAGAGGCTGGGCGACGAAATGATACTCGCCTAGACGCAAATTGGGGAACTAGCTTGACAACGAAGCTAGTTCCAACGCATATAGCATGTTGCACGATTACCATGTCATGTTTACTTTCATTAACGGTACGCAATTTAAATGTCATGTCATTGCATCCTTAAGTGATTCTGTGATTGCGTAGCATCGCTACACTACTTGTGTTCCTGGCTCGTGACCAGAAGCGGGCATAATGAGTTGCTAACCCCAACGCTCGATATATTGAATTGTGAACTAAGAATGCGAGCTCCATGTGCGGGGCAACCCCAGGCTCACTAGCTGAGCTCAATGTGCGGGGACCCCAGGCTCCATTACGTGTGGGTATAGGGGGTGAGGGTTAAGCGGCCATTCAACTGGGAGTCTGTTTGATCAACAACTGCAGTTGTAAGGCGTAAACTCTTTGGGGTGGGGTAGTGTTTGGTGCCGATCGGTCTGAAATGTTTACCATTCAGCGAAGGGCGCAAACATCTACAAAACAACCGTGAAACGTGATTTGTGTTTAGTGCCGATCGGTCTGAATGTTGTACCATTCAGCGAAGGGCATAAACACCTACAACAATGTGAATTGATTGAGAATGTTAGTAGCTTGGCTACTCTTGCCTTGACCCGTTAATTGTTTCCCTTGTACAAATTGTCGTGCCATGTCTTAATTGTGCGCTCATGTTATAACTGCCATGTCATGCATACTAAAACTGCTAGGTTGCTAGTTGCCTTACTTTCAGTTTCCTTGCTCAAGTCTTTTTTTAGACTTGCTGACATGTGCCCCTTTACTCTTTTGGGTGACACATGTTAGATCCTGAGCCTGAGTACCTTGTTGAGGACGAGGTGTTTGCTGACGCCGAGCCCGAGCTTGTGTTTGACGGGGAGTACGTGGACACTGGGGACCAGTCCTAGTGTCTTCGTTGTGTTTTGCTTTTGTTAGACAGTTGTTTTGTTATCGGTGCGTAGCACCTATACTTTGTTGTTATGTCGTTTCTTTTGTTGGCCTTGTTCTGGGCCTTAGACTCTTTCCTTTTAGCCTGGTGGCTTTTCTGGATGTTGAACTTATTTTCCTTGTTGGACAATGTATGAGATGTGGGATTTTCTAATCAGTCTCTCCTTGTATTATTATTGTTATTCTGTTGTGGTTACAGGGACCTGCTTCTGTATTATTGACGCTTATTGGGTTTGGGGCTTCACAGCTCCACTCTCGTGCGGACCTTCTCACGTCTCGCCTCCATTTTAGGGAAGCGGGTCGTGACAATATATCACACGACGCAGTGAACACGGGCACTGCATGCCGGGCCTCTCAGCTCCCCCGTCCCTGGCAGGAGTGAGGCTCATATCACAACCTCCGTATGCCCTCTTCCCCTCCACTCCCGGTAAAGACGAGTGGGTATAAAAGTCCCCTCCACTCCCGATAAAGGCGAGTGGTTATAAACTCCGCACATCACATAATCATCTCCCAACTTCACAGTCCAGGTCTCATATCCACAATTTACTCAAACCCCACCTAAAACCCGGGTTTTGCTAACTTAACCCCTTTGGAGGGGATTGAGACATTTTCATTCATCATTTAAGCATTTTAAGCTTCATTATAGGAATCATGGTGGTATGGTACACGTTAAGTAACTTTCTTTCATCAACACGGGTCATGCACCTAAGTGTTATGCCCTCCGTCATCGCATCATCACATAGCAATCTGGGTCATGCACTCACGTGACATGCTCTTCATCACATCACATACATATTCTTGTATAATAGTGTATCCATGCCATCCATGTCCCCAACATCGTCAATTTATAACAGGGTTCTTGATACAAGAGCATATAGGCCCAATTTCCATGTTTCTTTAACTTCACATTCATTGGGGCATTTCAACAAACACATGGCAGACGCCATATGAACGAACATTGTCACATTATCAAATGTAATAACAATAGCGTAACTAAACATTCCGTCATTAGCACAACATCCATGCATAATGGGATGGGGAAATTAACATCACCACACGATTCAATATTCAATCAACACTCCAACTTGCTGGAATTGCAAGAACAGCCATAAAGATCAACACATTTCATTCAATTCTCTTGGGAATTTGACATAACATTATAAATGAAAGTTTAAGATATGGCAGTTATGGATTTACAGATAAAATTTCATGCAAAAATATGAACTATATGATTTATGGTGAATTAATTGGTAAAGTGTGTCAATTCTGTTTTTTAGACAGATTTCAGGGTCTATGTTGGAAGCCAATTTTGGGCATGTTCGAGCCAGAAATTCAACATATAATCACTCTGGTGAATTTTTAGAAAAACTTGTTAAATTTCCAACAAGACCAAGATCATAAATTTCTATGATGTGTGCGGCTGTTTAGGCCAATTTTACTAAACTGTATCAACACTGAAAATCAAACAGACATGTTGTAAAGATGGATATATTGCTCCTAATTTCTGAATTGAAACTATGTCGAAATTTATATGATTTTGGAGTAGAACTTCAAGATCTACAAGCTCATATTTTTTTGAACCCTAATTCGAGCTACAGTAACCACAATCAAGGCAAAATCAGACATCAAGATTTCTGAATTTCAAAAGGAGATGACTTTGCTAAGAATATCAAAGGGAAATTGTGAAATCGAGCCATAGCATGTAAAAATTGACTATCCTCATCACATATTGGATAAAACATGCTATAAAAACATATTAACAAAAATCAACTTGATGGAATTTCAAACCAAGAGAGTTCCTACCTCAAGTGCTCGATTTCCTCCTCCTTTCTTCTCCACTTTCTTCTCTCTTGAAGCTAGCTTGTATTCCGTCTAATTGGGATTAGAAATTAGGGGTTTGGATTGAAAAAGGAGGAGAAAATAAGAGGGGTATGACCGGCCATAGGCTAGAAGAAAAAGAATGGAGAAAAAGAGAAGAGAAGGGAAAGTTCAAGAAAAAGAAAGAAAGATTTTCACGTAGAAATTTCTACACATCTCTTACTCCATAAGCCATGGTTTGTCTAAAATGATTAAAATAACCTTCTAAAAATTCCCCTCAACTTTTAAGTATTTACATGTTTGTCATTACTTTATGTACCGACGACTTAAGTATGTACGCACAACAACTTTAGTCCAAATGACCATTTTGCCCCTCGCCTTTCTAAAAATTTACGGGAGTTGCCATTGACTCCTAACCCCTTTCACACTTGCATGGCTGCCCTACACACACCCATGCATGCCTACACATGCATTCATGCACCACACACACACGTCCAACCCATTCCTGTTGGTTTGCACCCACGACGTCTTTCACACTTCTCCCGCACTCAATCTTGCTTTCTCGTATCTTAGCCACGCATTACGGCCCAATCTCCCTTTCACTACATTACATACATTAATATCCACGCTTATTTCACGCCTATGTATACCCCGTAGGTGGAAATACCACGTGTGTTCAGTATAATACATGTATAGTGCAAAATAGGGCATGACAGGTATGCTGAGAAAATCTCCGAAAGTTTTGGGAAGATAGGATATGCGACTGATGTGGAACACCCAGGCGCCTGTGCCATGGGCAGGCGACTGTGAAACCAACATCAGTCAACTGTCACAAACCCTGAAACTTTCCAGAGAGCAGAGTCTGCAGAGAAGTTTTTATACAGATGACTGTTGAAGCATTGGCAGTCGACTGTTCCAGACAGTCGACTGTAAATACAACATCAGTCGACTGGCACTAAAACTTGAAATATTCCAGAGAGCAGATTTTGCAGAGGAATCATGTACATGCGACTGTTGAAGCATTGACAGTCGACTGTGCCTTGGACATGCGACTGTAAATACAACATCAGTCGACTGGCCAGATGAAAAGGAAAATGATCTTTGGTCTGAATATAGACATGTGACTGATTAACAAATCACATGAGACTGTATCTTGGACATGCGCCTGTAAAATGTACAGTATTCGCCTGAAAGAGTTAAAGTTTAGAAAGCCCAAAAATCAACTGATTAAGTATGTATATAACAGGCGACTGTAGAACAAATCATAGTCGACTATTTTTAGACATGCGACTATAAATCGTTCAACAGTCGCATGTTGAAATCACAACATGTACATGCTTGGTAAAATTGAATTGGAGTCTAAGGAAAAGTGATCTAATGATTTCCTAGGACTGAAATGAAAATGTGTGTGTGCTCCAATATAATTCTACTTCTATGCTACATATCAGAAGAGAAAAAGAAGATTACATTATATAGAACTCTCTCTTCTATCCAAAGTATGAGCTTGAAGTATTCAAGGAGCTTCAATCACCATATTTGATCATCCAATCCACTTTTCTTGCTTTCATTGATATTTGAGTGACATCCATTGCTAATTGATCTTTATAATATGCCGAGGCAATGGATTAACAGCAAATAGGGGATTCGTCACAAGTATTTATGTTTGCTCATCATTAACACCAAGTAGGGAGAAGTCCAATACTCAAACATGACTTGGCTATTTCAGCTTTCTCGTGCTACCCATTGACAAACTTATAAGTAGTCAGACTTGGTCCTTTTTATCCAGTGACCAAAGTGTGTTGAGTCAAGGGTTGTTGACCTATAGTACTTTCGAATGGGCTTGCTCTCGTTGACTCGCTCTTTTGAAGATTGTATGAGAATTGAGCCACTCTAGTAACTTGGCCCACTCATCCTGGCTAGCACTCGCATAGTGACACATATATGTCTATAGGAGCGCATTTACCCGTTCTGTTTGGCTTCAGTTTGGGGGTGAAATCTTGCGGAGAAGTTTAGCTCAGTCCATATCAATTTGAATAGCTCGGTCCAGAATCTTCCCGTGAAGCGAGTATCCATGTCACTGACAATCAATTCTGGAACACCCTAATACTTCACAACATGCATGCGAAACAATCAAGCAACATCTTCAACATTGAATTTGATAGGGACGACTACAAAGATAGCATACTTACTAAATCTGTCGACCACCACAATAATGTTGTTGCATCTTTCGGGTTTGACGACGTATGCCCTTCTCTTTGATTGACAAAGATACCAAAGCACCTCACATGTTCAGGTTTTGCGATGTTTACATTGAGAACAGTCAGGGATTTGGGAGAAGACAAAATTTTTACAATATTCATATAAATAAAATTGAGAAATCACAATGGATTATTCAAATAATATCACAATATGCAATAATTTTACAAAACCAATTATGACCAAGTAACATGCAAAATATATGAGAAAAAAACCTAACGAAAACAAATAAAAAATAAAAAACATTTTGTGGCCGGATTTACTGTAAATGTCAATTTGTGAAACTGAAATTAATAAGAGAATGGCTGCAATAATGCCTCGGTCGTTTTGAGATAAATTTAATTTTGATCTATGTGTTCAAGCAGATAAAAGCATTTGCCGCTTTGTTGTTCCCCTGATGTGATGATGGCACGGCTGTAATTATATGCCAAAACTAGGGGCACATCTGAAAATAGAGATGACGGAGCCCTAACGGAGAGTGGCGATTGAGGGTGGGTCCTACGCGGGGGTAACAGTTTTATCCCCATCACGTACCAGTCCGCTTGAGCGGGGTCATGTCTTTTGCTGTTCAAAACCACCAAATAAAAATATCTGTGGGCGCCCTTTCCACTGTGGTTTTCCCGCCACATCCACTGAATCTCAGCCGCCCATCGCCGTACCCGTCGATCATCAACCGTCGGAGGGCGCGGGAAAGTGCAGGGCTCCCCTCAAGTGATAATAATCACCAATTAGTAGGAGCTGGGTTGATTAACTGGTTGTAATCTAGCCGATTAAATATTTATTATTTTATGTGTAATTCTGTTTTTTTAATAGTTGATATGCTTTAGATCTGGTCTTTTTCGCTTCCCTGGTCTTGTACGAAAATAGATAACAGAGAACAACATAAAACGAACGAAAGTGTTGCTTAGTCTGTTCATTGGAATACCAAATTAAACTAAGGCTAATTCTATACACACAGACCTAATTGCTGTACACGCATATCATCTTCTACCCACCTAAAAATATTTAAAATCATTTTTTCTTTACATACACCATCGTGTCCTCTCTCTCTCTCTCTCTCCTCTTTCTCATTCTCCACTTTTGTTGTCACTTCCGCAGCTATCCGCCAGCCATCATCGTGTATCCAGACCCGACCACAGTTTGATTCGAACCATGGAACCAAACTAGAACCAAACCGTTTCGGAACCGAACCGAATCGGAACCGGACGGCCGGTTCCAAGAACCATAACAGAAACAAGGCCAAGCCGTTTCGGTTCCGGTTTTGCATTTCTGTAGAACCGAATCGGAAACCACGTTTCCCCGGTTCCGGAATCGAGGAACCGATTCGATTATCTTTATCCTGGCCAAGAATCAAAAGGTAACGACTAGCTTCAAATGTAAAAATATAGGGGCAACGGCTAGTTGGCTAGCCGTTGCCCCTTATTCCCATTTTTTCATTCTCCTCCCCTCAAAATTGTATTATGCACCCCCCAAATCCCTATAAATATACACCTATCAAAATCTTCACAACATTCTTCTCTCAACTCTCAACTCTCATTCTTCAATTATTCTATTATACTAATTTTAATCATTTTTATTTACTTTTCATTGAATTTTTATACTTTAAATTATTCAAGTATTTTTCTTTCATTTTTCTCTCAGTAGTAAGTGGTTCCTCAAGCTCAAATGAAGGAAAAAAAATATTTCGGTCAATACCAATGATTTTACTGATAATTATAATCAGTTTGATCTTTATCTGTTATGGCCTTAAGGCCGACCCAGATAATAAAGGCACATTCATTTTGAAGCCCAAATAGAAGGTCGTTGCGACACTGGGAATCTCGCCTCGCGGAGCGACAAGCTCGCCATCAGGGTCAACAAAAGAAGCTCACATACTCTCCAACAGAAAGCACGGTCGGATGGTCTAAAGACACCAAGCTCGGTCGCCGAACTTGGCCCTAACCAAGGGCGGCCTAACACAAATATCTCTGACTGGGTGACGTAGGGCCACATAACACCAATTAATGCCAGAGGTTAAGGGCGAGAACTGATTGCTGCCCATCACATCCCCCATTAATGCATTAACGAGTATGATACCGTCTGACACCAATTAATGTGTAAATATCTATGACACCCCTCGTCGACCTATCACTTCTCCACTTGAGCTCCAGCTAAGCAGAAGCGACAGCTGACTGGACGGCGAGCAACCGACTCTCAGCCCTATAAATACCACCCTCCAGCCGCCAAGGAGGGGGTTAGTTAGTTGAAATACTTAACTCCTTTCCAATACTCAAGGGCGGATATCTCACATATATTTGTGCCTTCCTCATAAACTCGCCACGCCTCGCCGATCTACCTTAAGATCGCCAAGCGTGTCTGACTTACGTATTACAAGTCATCTACTGACTTAAGCATCGGATAGGCTATCGACTGACAACCAGCCCTGCCTTTCTGACGAGTTGTTATAGCCGCAGGAAGCTTGCCTCAGCTACCATGAGACGACAAACTTGGGTGACCTTCAGGCGACCTTGGACTCTTCACCCCAGAAGCATGCTCTAAGTCGTGTTAACCTCGCCATCAACCCTAAACCTGTAATCATTGTACTCGTGATTCCCATTTAATACAAATCTCATTGTTGGGCGGACTTGACCCGCAACATTATCAATATCAAGATTTTCCTTATGATTCTAGTTTACCAATTTCCCAAGGCTTTTCCAATCCTCCAATCCATATTTAATGGATCATTTCAATCTCCTAATGCTAACGTTCAATTTTCTTCATCTGAAATTTCCAAAGATATAGAAAATCCTGATACGGAAATTGATGTTGGCGAACAAAAGAGGAAGCACAGCCCATTGGATTTGTTCACAAAAGAGGAAGCACGGCCCATTAGATTTGTTCAAAGTCCATATGAAGAAAGTTAAGGTGCACGATAAAAAATTAACAATAAAATGTAACTATTACAACGTTGAAAGTTATTGGAATGCATCTGGATATTATGGAACACATTGGAAGCATACAAGGAGTAAACATCTGAGCAAATCTGGTAATTCATCTTCTCAAGCTCAAATTGCAAGGTACACAACTTCTACCAATCAACTGTTTCAATATTTCAATGTTACTAATAGGAAAAAGTTGGCAAGAACGGTTGCAGGCGAATATTTAGCTTTTATGTTTTTTTTGAAAGAGTTGTTTTTATGAATGATGTTCATAACGCATTAAATCCACAAACTTGTTGTTGTGTTTCAAGACTACACTCACACGTACACTTATTAATATTTACAAAAATGAAAAAGACAGAATTGACAAAAAAAATTTAGACTTTTTGATGGCAAATTTGTAAAGTTTGAATGGCGATATTGTAAATAAACAATCTGTGTGCTCATCATTTAGGTCTGAGTGTATAATAAACACCAGTAAACTTACTCAAGTATTAGGTAAAAACAAGGCAGGCAAAAAAAGGAGACAACTGCAACTCTTAATCGTTAGTATAATAATAGAAAAAGGTGATTTAATCAAAACACACTTAAAAATTCAAAAAAGATCTTTGCATTTTACATCCATGTACTGTACTTTGATTTTTTTCGAATAAATAACAAGAATAAATTGTCCAAGGACAGCTAAAAAGGCAACGCTCGTGACCCTGTCGGCGCAAAGTGTAGGCTGGTTGACGGCAGCAACTGGTAAACAATAATAAGTAATAAAAAAGAGGGATTGCAATCTGAGACTGTTTTTTTGTCCGGGATTATTTTGGAAATTCTCATGGGCTTTTATTTTAATAACATACTAGTCATAACCCGTGCCAGCGGGCACGGTTCATTTAAGATTTTCCCCGCGAAATCTTTGTTCCCAAACATTATTTACACAGTCAAATTTATGTGGAACAACAAATTCGGCGTAGAACAATAAATTCGGTAAGGACACCCTTGAGTCGGAACAACAAATTAGTGTAAAAAATTTTAGCGGGTGCCTTCGGCGCGGGCGCCTTCAACGCGGAGGGTGGAAGTGCATAAGTGTGTGTGGTGGGGTAAAAAGTGAAATGAGAGGGTTTTTTAGCAAAAAGGGGAAATATGTGGTATTCTGCGCAAATGTAGTGATTGTGGGGGGTTTGAAAACAAAAGGAAAAAAGTGGTGGGTTTTTCAAACACTCATCTCAACCCTTCTTTTGTCAAGATTAAATCCTAGCCATTCTTCTATCAACCTCTTTATACATCAGCATGACATCAGCTTGTCCCAGTCAGCCCTAGTGTTCAAAAATAGTTGTATTTTAATATATAGACCGACTGTTGATATCCCCGAGTCAATTTCTGAGTTAAAGGCTGTGCTTTTTCTAAAAAAACCTGTTGCAATCGAATGTGACCCACAAATATCAAAAGTATGTATTAAAATACAAATCATTCATCCCAAAGTTTAATCTCAACCATTGATTCAGCAAGATTAAATCCAGACCGTCTTTTATCAACCAGTTTGTCCTAGTCAGCTTGTCCTAGCCAGCCCTAGGATTCAAAAATCGCTGTCAAATGTATAATAGATTAAAAATATCACAAGAAGCAGCAATCTTTACCCAATGACCAAATTTTATTGAACTCCATTTAATAAAAGTGAATTATTACTTTAGTAAAAAGAATTTCAATTAATAGCTGTAAAAATTAAACTCAAAGCCGAACTCAACCCCCATCCGATAGAATGCAGAGATTACAACCCGAATCCGTGTCCGAAAACGAATTCCTTGTGGGCTTTTGGTTCAGATCTTGCATCTCCCCCTAGTTACATGCACAATGCTCCCTACCTTTCAGAGGAAAATCCGTGATCCATGATCAACAATAGATGATTTTGAGTAGTTGCGCTACCAACAGAATGTAGAAACAACAACTTAAGCCACCCAGCAGTTCAACTTTGTAGGAATTCTCCCCCTTCTAACCCTTTAATCATCACCCAAAATTAAAAATCACCTCCACAATCGAATCATCAGCAAACAATCTACTTGAAAATGAAATTTTTAGAGCCCTCAATCTTTGAGTCCTATTCTCTCTGTGATGCCACGTGTTATCTCACAGAAGGAAGATCTGCCCTACAATTGTGTAGGTCACATAAGTTTTCCAGCAGGATAAATGCACGAGAATTGCTATATACACATCAAAAAAAGGTGCATGGAGTTGGCATTTTGCCAGAAATGAAAAAAAATTGGAAGAGAGAAGAAGATGTGACCCATGACATGACGTGATTTTTTTTCTCCATTTTTTTTTACAGTGTCACATACCTACACCTCAGCCTAAAAGAGGGCACATTAAAGACATCTGCATGGAGCCGATGAAGCCCATTTGCCACCCCAAACAAAAAACAAAGAAAAAACACAAAACCCCACACCCACCCATAGAGCGCTGCCATGCATTAAATGTCATACCTGCTCATAAACAGACATCCCATTGAGTTTAAGTTGAGAGGGACCCCCTCCCTGTGCCCCACCCTCAGCATCACAGACCCAAGTCTGAACATAATAATAATCATGACAGATCAAGATTCAAATCCTCTCCTCTGCACATACTCCTGCTTAACATCTTTTATTTCCCCAATGAGCATAGTTGTCTTCATAAGAATCACAATCACCACTGCGCCTTCGGCAATGGATTGTTGCTTATTGAGTCATACTTAACATAGAAGCAGATACAAATGATGCTTGCGAGTTGCGACTGCTTGGCCCAAAATACAATCTCTTTATTGACACGTTTTTCTTCAGCGAATAATGGGGCAACATAGCAGCGATAAGCGGAGAATACAACAAGCAATTGTATCACAATTGATGCACAACTAAGATGAATGCATCATGCATGGTGAAGACGGTAATTAACCAGGAGTTTTAAAGTTATGGATGATGAACTTGAAGATGGTAATTTAACCGGGAACATAGCATTGTTGCAATCCTTGCAAGTGATCCCCATCGCTAGTTTCCTCCTCCTGTTGAGGACCTCCATTTTGCTTCTGGGAATGTCTTTACAAAGCTTTTTCAGAGACCCCCATCCTGGATGTAAAAATGTTGAACCACGTGATGGATGCCAAATGTTCAGATCCTGCATGTGGAACAATTTCGGACAGTTAGATCATTCCCAGTTACTTTGTGCAAGCAAAAAATAATGAATAACGAGCACAACACACAGTTCGATCATTCAGGGGAAGTTTCTAGCAAATAGGCAGTGCTAACATTGACGCTGCGTCTCCAGACATGAGACATCAAAGTTTCAACTTTCGGTTATGGACATGTTGCTTTGATATCTACCGACTAGGAAAAGAAAAAGAATGACTCCTCACCCTCCACTCCTCACAATTAATTGTTGCTTTGACATCAAGAACCCATAAATCGAGTGATCCATGGCCTCATGGATCGTAAATTCTGATCTTTGGCCGCTTGATCTGCAGGCTAAATTTTTTCAAGGCACTTGCTTTTTTGTCCACATTGATGTGCAATGTGTGCATAACAAAGAATGTTTCAGATCACATATTTGGAGTTCATAGACTTTCACCTCTATATCATAAACCTTCATGTATCAATATTTAGTAAACAAGCCTCTGCAGTCGTCAAACATGGGTCAGGACTTCTCCCATCAATCCCATCAAGTTTGGGTCGGGGATGAAGAATGGAATCAGTTGAGAAAGCTCCAAGCAGCTGACCAAGTTTCCCATCCCTATTTTGATCATGCAGATGCCCCTAATCTTGGCCTTCTTATTCTACCACCAGAACAGGTGTCTTCAAGTATTAATTTCAATAATTCACTAGGCATATTATCCCCAGAGAACCCCGATAATTTACCAAGCGAGCCGTCCAGTGACATGAAATCTACTGGGGAATTTCCATCTCTTGGAGTATTAGAGATCACATGCTCTCCCAAAATTGACACCCACGCATGCAGATGCTCAAGTAGAGCCACCACATTACCTACGTTACTTCGCACCACCTTCAATCAGTTAAGGACCCATAATTATCTCCCTCCCAATTCAAATATAGCACACTCAGTCCCTTCCAGACTCATCTGAACTAGTTGGCTAATGGAACAGTACTACCAAACAATAGAAAGCTTCTTGCAATGGCATGTCTTATTGAGAAGTCACTGACGAATCCTGCTCCGCCACACACTCCTCTTTTCCTTAGGAAGCCATCCAAGTTAATATTTAGCCTCCATGAAGGAGGGGATTGCCACATGACAAGATGGGGAGAAGGTGAGGGGGGTGATAGCCATGTTAGGAATAAACTCTCTTGTATTATTCCAAGGGCAATAGCCCGATATATATAGAGTACAGGGAAAGGTAAATAAGCACAAAAGACCCTATACAAAGGGACATATACATCTAACACCCCCCCTCAAACTCATGGTGGATCAACAACAGTGAGTTTGGAAAGATAAAAACTGTGATGTGCTCTGGTCTGGGCCTTTGTGAAGAAATCCGCGAGCTGATACTCAGAAGGCACATACTGTAGAGCAATAACCTCATCCCGTACCTGTGAACGCGTAAAAGAGGCGTCCACACCAATGTGCTTGGTGAGCTCATGCTTCACCGGGTCACGAGCAATACTGATGGCACCTGTACTGTCAGATAACAAAGGAGTAGGTGTGGAAATAGACACGTCAAAATCCTCAAGTAACCAACGTAGCCAAATAATATCTGCTGTCAACAAGGCCATAGCACGCAACTCAGCCTCTGCACTCGATCGAGAAACCGCCTGCTGCTTCTTGGCTTCCAAGTGATGAGAGAGCCACCTAGGAAGACGCAATAGGCAGATAGAGACCGACGATCAGAAGGATCACTGGCCCAAGTCGCATCAGAGTAAGCATGTAGCTGTAAAGGGCCAGAGCGTGGAAAGAATAATCGACGGTGGCTGGTCCCGCGCAGATAACGCAGGACACGAAGAAGGTGGCTGTAGTGAAGCTGAGTAGGTGCAGAAACAAACTGGCTCAGGATGTGCACGGAATATGAAATATCTGGCCGAGTGATCCCAAGATAGACCAGACTGCCAACAAGATGTCGATAACGAGTGGGATCCGGAAGAGGCTCACCGTCAGTAGAGCGAAGATGTACATTCAGCTCCATCGGTGTATCAGCGGTACGCTGATCAACAAGAGAAGCCCGATCAAGAAGATCCTGAATATACTTCTCCTGAGAGAGATAGTAGCCATCAGGTGTGGAGGAAAACTCAATCCCCAGAAAGTAACGAAGAGGGCCTAGATCCGTCATAAGAAACTGCTCGCTCAGCCTTGCTTTCACAAAAGCAATAAACTTGGGATCATCTCCAGTGATAATCATATCATCCACATACAAAAGGAGAAGTGTCCGACCACGAGATGAAGTATGAACAAAGAGAGCAGGATCATGATCACTCGCAATAAAACCAGCAGCAGTGACGACAGAAGAGAACCGCTGAAACCAAGCACGGGGAGCCTGCCGAAGACCATATAGAGAGCGACGAAGGCGACAAACCATGCCTTCGGAGACAGAATAACCAGGTGGTGGTCGCATATAAACCTCCTCATCAAGAACGCCATTGAGAAAAGCATTCTTGACATCAAGCTGGGAAATAGTCCATGAACGAACAGCAGCAACAGCAATAAGACTGCGAACAGTAGTCATATGAGCAACAGGGGCAAATGTCTCCTCAAAATCTATCCCATGCTCCTGCTGAAAACCGCGCGCTACAAGACGAGCCTTGTAGCGCTCCAGAGTACCATCAGATCTGGTCTTGACCTTGTAAACCCACTTGCACGTGATAGGACGAACACGGGAAGGCAAGGGTACAAGATCCCACGTACCAGTACGCTCAAGCGCAGCAATCTCCTCTGCTATAGCATGCTGCCACTCCTGGTGAGCAGCGGCATCTCGATAAGAGGTCGGCTCGGCAAGAATAGCACCCAGAGAAGTAAACCGACCAGGAGGGCGTAGTGACTCACGATTACGAAGGTGGTAACGAGGAGGGTCACTGGAGGAAAAGGGCAACTCAGGAGGGTCACTGGCGATGGAGGGCATCTCATGAGAATGTACTGCAGGAGGATCCTCGACTCGCTGACGACGAGTGTAGTGAAGAGGAAAGGGGGGAAACATGTCCTGGGGTAGGTGCAGAGGTGAGCGGAGGCACTGGTGGTGGAGGCGAGGGCATAGGTGATGGAGGTATGGATGGTGGAATGGTGGATAGTGGACTATCAGGAAAAGTGAGAAACAAAAGAGGCTCAGCAATAGAAGCCGGACTGGAAGATGAAGAAGGACGAGGGAAAAAGGGACGAGACTCATCAAAAGTCACATCACGAGAAATCCGCATCCGTCGAGCTATAGGATCCCAACACCGATATCCCTTGTGCACAGCACTATATCCAAGAAAAACACACTCAGCAGACTGGGCTGTCAACTTGGTGCGCTCACGAGGGGCTAATAAGACATAGCAGACACAACCAAAAAGACGAAGCTCAGGATAGGACGGCAGATCTGGAGGTGGTGTAGGAAGGCGCTCAAGTGGAATCGCACCCTGAAGAGGAGAAGATGGCTGCATGTTGCTGAGATATGTAGCAGTAGATACAGCCTCAGCCCAAAACTGAGGGGGAACAGAGGAAGCAATCATAAGGGCACGAGCAGTCTCTAGTAAATGACGATGCTTGCGCTCAGCAACACCATTCTGGGCATGAGCACCAGGACAGGAAAACTGTGAGAGAGTGCCCTGGGTATCAAGAAAGGCACGAAGGTGCCGAGATAAATATTCTCCAGCAGAGTCAGCACGAAGAACCCGAATGGAAGTGCTATACTGTGTACGGATCATGGTAGCAAAAGATTTATAGATAGACAAAACCTCAGCACGAGAGGACATAAAGTATATCCAAGTATAGCGAGAAAAATCATCTATAAATATAATATAGTAGCGATGACCCCCTTTTGAAACGAAGGGGGCCGGACCCCATACATCTGAGTGAACAAGATCAAAGGGACTCTGAGAGACAGACTCACTAGTAGGATAAGGTAGCTGTAACTGTTTGCCTAGTTTACAGCCCATACAGTCTAAAGACATATCACCAGAGACGGACCCTAATAATCCTCTACGAACCAAAAAAGAAAGACGCGAACCACAGAGATGTCCTAAGCGATGATGCCACTGGGCAAACGAACCGGTAGACGATGCAGCAGAGGCGGAGGCAATAGTCATGATGGGAGGACTGGCAGAGGCAGCGGAAGGAAGATGAAGCCAGTCAAGCTCCCAAAGACGTGGAGAATCACGCCTGCGGGGGCCAGAACCAACTAGAGTGCCCGTGTGACGATCCTGGATAGGACAAGAGTCAGAATCAAGAATAACACGACAGCCATGATCAGTAAGTTGGCCTGCCGACATAAGCTGCATGGTGAGTTTTGGAACGAGGGACACAGCAGGGACATGAAAAGTGGGACTAGAAAGTGTGCCTAGCCCTGTAACTGAAAGTGGGGTGCCATCTGCAGTGAGAACTGTGACAGAGCGGGAGGGAGTACTAATGAAATGTAAAGTGGTAGGGTCAGGAGTCATATGAAATGAAGCACCAGAGTCAAGGATCCAAGGAGAGGTACCTGAGGTGGTGGAAGATGGTGTCGCAGTACCTGGAGGCTGACTGGCAGAAGAAGCAGAGCCTGATGCCCCAGAAGCAGACATCCGACGAAATAACGTGAGAAGCTCCTGCTCAGCATCAGATGGGGCAGTGCTCCTCTGAGATGTGAAACCCCCAGTGTGAGTCTCCTTCTTCTTCTTGGCAGCAGCCTGATCCCGCCGCTTCTTGTTACAATGCGCCTCCACATGTCTGTCGCGGTGGCAGTAGGTACAGCGTCTGGTGTCACCTCGCACGGGGGCTGTAGCAGAAGGCAGATCTGGTGTGATAGGAGCAGAAGAGGCAGGGGCACGGGTCGCCAAAACAGTAGCAGAAGGTGCCAAAAGACCAGCAGTACAAAGACGAGTCTCCTCAGTACGAATAGCAGCAAGAACCTCCAAGAACGTCACGCGTGGGTGACGGGCAAGCAGCTGGGCACGTATCTGCTCGAACTCAGGCCGAAGTCGGGTCAAAAAGTCATAGACCCGACGAAGCTGCATGTGGGAGTGCTGATGCTGGCAACACTGGCAGATACGACAGATCGCTGGTCCCAAAGAGTCGAGCTGACGCCAGATAGAAGATATCTGTGCATAAAACTCATCGACCGTGGCATCACCCTGCTGAAGAGACTGCTCCTGTCTGACGACAGCAAGGTAGAGGGAGTCACCGGTAGGCTCATAGTGAGAGCGAAGATGATCCCACATCAGCTGAGACGTCGCCAAACTCACAATGTCGCCAGTCAGGGACACATCAATGCTAGCGATGAGGATGTTGGCGGCACGAGCATCGTCATCACACCACCGTCGATAGAGAACATCCTGAGAGGAATAAGCAGCAACAGCAGTCGCATAAGCATCGGTTGCCGCCCTTCTTGGCGGTGTCATCAGCAGTGGGGGGGAGTGGTGTCTCGCTGGGAAACACCGGTCGTGGTGGGCAAGGACGATCGCCGGTGAGAAGGTCCCACAGGCGCTGACCGCGCATATGGAGACGAATGTGCGGTATCCACTCCTTATAATTAAGGCCATCAAAAATCAACGAACACCGAGGGATAGCAACATGATGATGAAGAGGTAGATCCGTAGGAGACGCCATATGAAGAGATCAGATCCGTAGGAGACGGAGGCTAGATTGCGACAGACGGCCGACGGCAGCGGCACAGGGGGCACCGGCAACGGCACTGGGCGCAGGCGAAGGCGCAGCCAGAAGGCACGGTCGCGGCGCGGGCGATTGCTGCTGCAGACGAAGATCTGTGCGTGCGCGCTGCGATCCGGAGTGCGATCGAAGAAGGAGATACTGTGGATCTGCTTCGATCCGTGTGCGCGCAGAAGAGGGCGGCTGCGATCCGTGCGCGCGCTGCGATCTGCGCGCGCGCTGCGATCCGCTGCGATCGGGGAAGAAGAAAACTCGGGGAAGGAGAAGACTCGGAAGAGGACTTATCTCGCTTCGGATCTGCTTCGCTTCGGAAGAGGACGGTTCGGCTCCGGATCTTCTTCTTGGCGTCGGAAGGAGGAGACTTATCTCGCTGAAGAGGAGAAGAAGTCGTATAATTTGGTGGAAAAGGCTCACGGCGCTGAAGAGGAGGAACCAAGGGCGGCTCCCAGCAACGGAACCAAGGGCGGCTCCCGACAACGGAACAGAGGGCGATCGTCCTTCCGAAGGGCAACGGAACCAAGGGCGGCTCCCGGCAACGGAACCAAGGGCGGCTCGGCTCCGGATCTGCTTCGGAAGACTCGGGGAAGGAGAAGCTTCGGAGACGGGCGGCTGCGGATTTGCGGATGGAGAAGAGGACGGAAGGAGAAGCTTCGATCTGCTTCGGATTTGCGGATGGAGGCGGCTGGCGAGACTGGCAGCGGCGGCGACTCCTCGAAGTGGCGCTCAGGCAGCCGGATCGGCGCGGCTAGGGTTTAGTCTTTTGGATTTTGCGGGAGAGAAAAAAAAGACGGCTAGGGTTTAGGTTAAACCTGGATTTGATACCATGTTAGGAATAAACTCTCTTGTATTATTCCAAGGGCAATAGCCCGATATATATAGAGTACATGGAAAGGTAAATAAGCACAAAAGACCCTATACAAAGGGACATATACATCTAACAAGCCACACTGAATGGTCGCAGCCCATCAACAGGAAGCCCAAATACTGCCTCTCTCTACAATACTACAGTAACATAATAGAATGCTTGTGAAGGTCCTGACCAGACCTCAACTTCGCCTTGACTTAAAAAGATGCCAGTAACAGTCAATTTATTTTTCTTCCGGCGCTTGCAAAAGTAAAAGTTCTTTAATGGAAGTCTTTGAAAAAGATTAAGCTACCTTTGTAGGTAAAAAGAGTACTTTGACAAGCTCGTTAATGGAAGTCATATCCAGAATATAAGAGATAATGAGGTTCATATGGAAGAGTTAAATCAAAGTTTTATGTGCATAATCGAAGCATGGGAGGTGAGAGAAGCTTTAAAAAAATGAAACAAGAAAAGCATATGGACTGGATAAGATTTCTACTGAGATGGGAAAATGATAGGAAGATAATAGCTGTTATATGGCTGGTAAAATTGTTCAGCAAAATTCAGGAATCAAATAAAATACTAAAAGAGTGGAGTAGCACTTTGTATATTTGTAAAAAAATAAATATGATATATAAAGTTACTCTAACTATCGTGGAATCAAATTAATGTATCATACCATGAAGATGTGGGAGATAGTGATCGAGTTTAGATTGAGAAAGAATATTGTCATATCACAAAATCAATTTGATTTCATACCAAAACGTTCGACCACAAAAACAATCCATCTCGTCAAGCAAATTATAGAGTAAGGGATATAGATTTACATATCGTCTTTATTGACATGAAGACATCTTACTATAGAGTCTCTACATAAATTGAAAATTATGTGGCAGGGCTTAATGAAGAAGGGGATCCTTCTAAACTATGTTATTTTAATTTAAGAATGTATCAAGGAACCATCACAAATAAGAAGATTTATGAAGAAATAACAAATAAATTTTCGATATTAGGTTACATCAAGACTTAGCTTTGAGTTCTCTCCTCTTTGCTATACTAATAAATCAACTCATCAGGCATATTTAACATGAGATGCATTGATGTATGTTATTTGTAGATGATATTATTTGAGACCAAAAATAATGTAAATACGAAGTTAGAACTTTAGAAACACGTTAGAGACTAGAAACTTTAAACTTAACAG
>CM061141.1:254865724-254884987 GCA_030789695.1 Scilla litardierei
ATGGGTCATTAACTGCTGTCATTATTTGGCAATCAGAGAGTTGCGTAAATCACACAGCATACTTGTTTTCCATTAATTGCTGAGAATCCCGAAGGATATGCTCATTAAATGATGTAACGATCACCTCTATAATCTTGCCGAAGTAAAAGCCTTTTATGCGATGTTGCTCGGTTCCGAAGTTGCTGTTCTCGGGTGCCCAATCTTATACGAAGATCCGATCTATTTCCATGCATCTACTTTTGAATCCTATTCTCTGGTGCAGCCATATAGATCGTCGTATTGGCCCACATACGATCTGTATTTTGGTCGTAACAGTGTCAAAAAAGATGGCACCTGACCAACTTGGGTCAGGTGCGCTGATGTGGTGGCCTCTCATTGGCTGCTAAAAAATCAATAAGCTTTTTGGGCGATCAATGAGAGGCCGTCACGTCAGCGCACCTGACAAGTTGGTCAGGTGACATCTGTCCTCTATTAATCCCTACATATATACATACTAGTCATAACCCGTATCCGCGAGCACGGTTCATTTAAGATTTTCTACTGCGAAATCATTGTTTCCCAAAAATTATTAAAATTTAAAAAAACAAATTAGCGTAAAAATATTTAGCGGCACGGGCGCCTTCGGCGTGGGTGCCTTCGACACGGAACATCAAATTCGGCGCGGGCGCCTTCGGCACGGACCAACAAATTCGCGTAGAACAACAAATTCGGCGCGGGAAGCTTCGGGGCGGAACAACAAATCAGCGTAAAAAAATTTAGCAGGCGCCTTCGACGTAGAACAACAAATTAGCGTAAAAAATTTAGTGGGCGCATCCGGCGCTGAACAACAAATTTGGTGCGGGCGCCTTTGACGCAGAACAACAAATTAGCGTAGACCAACAAATTCGGCACGGACGCCTTCGACGCGGTACAACAAATTTGGTGCAGGCGCCTTTGGCGCGGAACAACAAATTAGCATAGACCAACAAATTCGGCGCGGGCGCCTTTGGCGCGGAACAACAAATTAGCATAGACCAACAAATTCGACGCGGGTGCCTTTGGCGCGGAACAACAAATTAGCGTTAAAAACCCGTGCCCGCGGGCACGGTTCATTTAAGGTTTTACCCCGCGAAATCTTTGTTCCCCAAAAATTATTAAAATTTAAAAAACAACAAATTGGCGTAAAAATATTTAGCGGCACTGGGGCTGATACGTCTATTTTGCGGAGGCCCAACAACATGGGCCCAAAGGCGCAGCCTGCTACGCGAAATCATGAGAGGTCCAAGCCCACCAAACGAAGCCCGAAAGACATGAACCCAGAAACCCAACTACCGATCAGAAGCCCGTCTGCGAGATCAGGCCCGCCCAACAAGGCCCCTTAGAGGACCCCCGAACGGCGATCCGACCCGGCCCCGATAACGCGCAAGTCACTCGCCCACTCCAGCGATAACCGTTCCCCCAGGCCCGCTACCACTTAATGGCCGTTATGGGGAGGTGCTGGGATGGCGCAGGGAGCGGCGATGGGGAGGCGGATTGAGGGGGCACGATTGGGGGCGGACGAGAGACGTGAGTCGTGGGCAATCACGACGGGAGGCCTATAAAAGGGCTAGGCGGACGACTGGACGGGGGACCGCATGTCAGGTAACTAAAACCTAAGGTACACCATCAACGACCTAGTTCCCCCATTTCATCTCCTTCCTCCCCCGCTCGCGCCGAAGGACGTCGTTCCGATCTCCTCTCGAGTCGAACCGTCTCCGCCGAGCCTCCTCTTTCAGATCATCTGACTTAGGCATCGGAGGGGATTTGGCCGGAACCAAGGTCCGGCCCCCCTGACGAGTGTTCTCGTCTGTTCAGGAGGACGTCAGATCCACGGGCTGAGGCTTCCCCTCCGCCCCACGCCGGCCGCGCATCAAGCAAGACGACCGAGGCTACCCCTCGTCGTCCGACCGACCGAGGCCGAGCACGTCCATCCGAGCCGAGGCTTCCCCTCCGCTCACAAGGCGCTGAGGCTACCCCTCGTCGTCCGACCGTCCTAGGCCGAGCATCTCACACCGGGCCGAGGCTTCCCCTCAGCCCCCTTGAGGCCGAGGATCTAGACCCGGCCCAGCTGACGTGCTCCACGTCGTCTGCAACTCCGATTCGCGTCACGTCTGCACGGGCTCGACGCACCCGAGGAACCCAAGTCGGCCCCTTGACCACGTTGACCGGGTAGTCCACGGTCAACGCTTTTGTAGTGAGAAAACACTCTGAAACATCTGGCGCCGTCTGTGGGAACCTAACTATCCCACGAAGAAACAAACCACACTTGCAATGGCACGCGCCTGCAACGGGAAGAGACGCATGCCCCACATCCCGAAGGAGGGGAATGGCGCACCCAACAGCAACCTTGAGGGCGCACCCAACGGCAATCACCCCGCCCCCTCAGCCGAAGAGACTGGCGGGTCCGAGCTGGCCACGCAGGGGCAGCTCCGCGCCCTGGCCCAAGAGACCAACGCGAACATCCAGACGTTGGTCACGACGGTACAACAGCTCATCGGCACCGCGCCAGCCAACGGAGACGCGCTGGGCGACAACCATCGCTGGGAGGGGGGCCCATCGCTCCTGCGGTCTGCTGTGGTCGCTGACCACGGAAACCGAAGACCGAACCCGGAGCGTCGGTTCACACTGCCCGGCTCCCACCAGGCGAGATCGCACGCCTCCTCCTCTCATCGCGAAAGGATCAGGAGGGGTACCGAGTACACGGGGGACGAATCGGTGACCGCGTCGTCTCGTCGGCCCCGATCACCCCACCGCCGAAGGAGTGATCGACACCACTCGAGGGACCGATCACGGCGAAGCGGAAGCTCCCGCCGGAGGAGCCGGGAACGCCGGATCAGCCCCACCCCCAGTGTAGCGAGGGCCGTGGAGCCAGCCCAGCCAGCGCCTGTGCCACCACCGCAACCGAACGAGCCTGAGGTAGGCGGGTGTCGGACCCCCGGAGGCATCCACGGAGACCGATGCCCCTTGTCGCGGAGAATAACCGACGCGCGGGTCCCCTCTCGATTCAAGATCCCAGCGCTGAGGAAGTACGACGGGATAGGAGATCCAGGGAACCACGTGATGGATTACGAGGGGGACATGTCCTTCCAGGGAGCCGATGATACCCTGCTCTACAGGGGCTTTTATTCGACCCTCAGGGGAGTAGCAAGAACTTGGTACCGCAGCCTACCCAGCCGCTCCATTGACAGCTTCGAGGAACTCACCCAGCTGTTCTGCAAACAGTTCATGGCAGGGCGACAGGTAATGCCTGATGCTGAACATTTGTTTAACATAGTGCAGGGCCCGACCGAGCCGCTCCGACAATTTATGCGCCGCTTCAACGCTGAACGGCTGAACGTAAACAGCCCTCCCGACCTCGTTGTCCAAACGGCCCTAAAGAAAGGGCTGCGTCATAGAGGCTTGAAGAAGTCTCTGCATAATGATCCCCCGAAAGACCTCCCTGGGATCATGGCGAGGGCCGAGCGCTTCATGTTAACCGAGGAGACCTTGGCCATCGAGGCAGGAAAGGCCAGACGAGGGACCAAAGGCAGCGATAGCGAGCGCCGCAGCCCCGAAGGGTACCGGACGGAGAAGAGGGCGAGAAACAGGCAGCGGGGAGAGGGTACGAGGGACGCCACCCTAGACGCCGTCCTCGCTCAAGTGCAGAAGGAAGAGCGCGCTGATCGCCCCCCGCCGAAGACAAAAAGAGGGGGGAAATGGGGAAAAGTATTGCAAATACCACAAGGACAACGGCCACGACACTGAAGACTGCTGGCACCTAAAGAAGGACATTGAGAAGTTGATGAGCCGAGGGCACGCAAGGAACTTAGCCGATGAGCCGGCCCACGGGGAAGGAACCTCCATGCAGCCGGACAAAGGGAAGAAGGTCAACACCGTCCAAGGACCCCTCCGCATCATAGAGTGAGCTGGCGAGACCACTCCCCCCAGTCGCAGCCTAGTCAGGAGGAGATAATCTAGGTTCACATCCCTCCGTCTAGCTTTAGTTCTTTTTTTTTCCTCCAAATGTACTAGTCCAATAGGACCGTTAAGAGTACAAATACAGTCCTTTTACCTTTTCTTCATCTCCAACGGAATCAACATTTCGCTAAGGGTGCATAAGAGTGAAGACCGCCACCTCACCGGACGGGGGGTCAATCAAAACCGATCCTAAGCCGAGGAGCTTCGCCTTCGCTGACCGACTCCATCGCTCGTAAGTCTGGGGGCAATTCCCCCAGCCAGCACAGACGCCGACCGGTCATAAGCCGAGGAGCTTCGCCCTCGCCGACCGACTCCATCGCTCGTAAGTCTGGGGCAATTCCCCCAGCCAGCGCAGACGCCGACCGGTCCTAAGCCGAGGAGCTTCGCCCTCGCTGACCGACTCCACCGCTCGTAAGTCTGGGGGCAATTCCCCCAGCCAGCGCAGACGCCGACCGGTCCTAAGCCGAGGAGCTTCGCCCTCGCTGACCGACTCCACCGCTCGTAAGTCTGGTGGCAATTCCCCCAGCCAACGCAGACGCCGACCGGTCTTAAGCCGAGGAGCTTCGCCCTCGCCGACCGAATCCTTCGCTCGTAAGTCTGGGGGCAATTCCCCCAGCCAGCGCAGACGCCGACCGGTCCTAAGCCGAGGAGCTTCGCCCTCGCTGACCGACTCCACCGCTCATAATTCTGGGGGCAATTCCCCCCGCCAGCGCAGACACCGACCGGTCTTAAGCCGAGGAGCTTCGCCCTCGCCGACCGACTGCTTCGCTCGTAAGTCTGGGGGTAATCCCCCCAGCCAGCGCAGACGCCGACCGGTCTTAAGCCGAGGAGCATCGCCCTCGTTGACCGACTCTGTTACTCATAAGACTGGGGGCAGCTCCCCCCAGCCATTAAGGACGTCAACCGACTTGTCCACTCGAGGGGCAAGGGGCGACCTCCCGGAGAAAGGGGGCGAGCGACCACCATTAGCAGAAGAGCCAAGGTCGCAGCAACAAAGCAAAATGCGCGGGAAATTCAAGTAGGTCAATTTCATTTCCAACAATTAACCGAGGTACAAAAGTGTGTCTTTTTTACAGGAAATCGAAGTGGAGAAACCCCCTTACAAATAATCCGCTCTCGACAAACAACAAAATTCGTCACCCACGAAAACTAGGATAACGCCGGCAGAGCAAAACTTGTCGACCGAGAACACAAAGTTGCTGGCCTAAACGAACATCCTTGCAATCAGCAATTGTTTGCTCCGAAGCAAAGAACCGGTAAAGAAGCCAAGGGAGATTGCGAGGTCAGGGATCCATTTCAAGTAGACCGGGCCAAAGCGAAGCGGATGCTAAAAAATTTGAGGATAAAAATAAGGATGACAGGCCGGGAAGGACGACCTAGAGGGCCCGGGCTCGAGAGGACGCATCCTCGGGCGCCTCGCCCTGCTCGGAGCGAAGGGGATCGACATGCGGAGGGGCATGCCGGACGCGCTCCGCACAATCCCGGAAGGAGGACTGGACGACTTCGACGATCCGGGGGCCGATAAGGTCTTCATATTTGCCGAAGGCCTCCCTGAGAACCTCGAAGATCCTCTCCCCCAGAGTCCCGACGACGTCCCTCTCCACCTCATCCGCAAACCGCGCCACCTGACGCCGATCCGACAGTTCCCTCTGAAACTCCTCCCTCTCCAGGCGGAACGACTCCGCCGCTTCCTCGGCCGACCGCCGAGCGTCCTCCAACTTTCCCTGGAGGTCGTCCACTCGTCCCTCTAGCTCGGCCACCCGGAGCTTGAGTTGCCGAGACTCCATCTGGGCCGCCACCGCTGCTACCTCCGCAGCCCCAGCCCGCTCATGGTCCCTTGCAGAGGACTCCTCCAGCTCCCTCAAATGGACAGCTCGACGCTGCGACTCGACAGCGAGTGTTGAACCCTGAACGACAAGACATGAGCCAAGAAGAGAGCGAAAGAAAGAAAGGGACAGCGGGATGGCCAGACCTGTTGAAGAATCCAGACCAAGGTGTCTGACACCTTGTCGGCGGGGGCCCTCTCAAGGATACTTCGGTCCCGGGGGAGGACGGAGCCCTCGGCCAACTGTTGAGCCAAGGCTCGGTCGACAAACACCGAATCCCCGAGGGTGACCTCGAGGGAGGCCGAGCTGCTGGCCAACAGGGCACCGATTCCCGATAATGGAGGCGGAGACGCTGCGACGGGGGTGGACGTCAGGGTCACTGGAAGATCCTCGGCGGCCGCCGCCGGGGGCACGGAGCGCACCGGACTGGAAGGATCCGCGCCTCCCTTCCTCCTTTTCCCACCGTGGGGCTCGGCAGGCGCCGAAGGGGAGCGCTTCCGCCTCGTGCCACCTCCGCCCTCGGGGACAAGAGGGGGCACGCCAAGCGCAAGAGGAGCTGCACCGGACCCGTCATTACCCCCCGCCACTTGGGCTAGTGGGACGGATCTGGCCCTTGCGACCCCCCAGGGAGGAGACAACCAGAAGAAGAGGCGGGAGGCGCGGCCACCACCTTACCCACGGTGGGCTCGGCTCGGCGCACCTCCTCCTCAACGGTCCGCCGAGGTGCCCTTCCCGAGGTGCTACCCCGGCTCCGAGCGGCTCCACGCCGAATCAGCTCATCGACGTTGCGGGTGAACTCGCGACCAGCCATTCCTGCAAGCGAAACCGAAATCAGGGTAAGCCACGGGGCAATCTAGGACTAGAAAAGCGGCCTACCCGGAGACCACAAGACGGCCTTCAGGAGTAGGTCGTCCAGCAAAGGCCAGATAGACTTCGCCTCCAGAGGGAGGGCCGACAACAGCGCGACGGCCGTCCGATCAGCCTCGGAGAGGGTTAGCATTCGGCCAGGCCGACCCGACCCACCCCAACCTGTCAAAATCTGAGCATCCTCAAGGAAGACTACGAAGACGTAATCCGAGCTCCAATCCCCCGCCCAGTGGGGTAGCCCGATCAGGCATTCCCTCCCCGCGCGGGCTCGGAGGTGTAGCCATGACCATAGACCGACCGCCTGGATTTGATAAAAATAGAAGAGAAGGGAGAGAGATGGCTCCAGACCGCGAGTGCAGCAGAGCATCACGAAGCCCGTCAGAACCGCAACCGAACAGGGGGTAAACTGGCAAAGGGACACCATGAGGTACTCCATGACTTGGATAAAGAGGGGATGGAGCGGGAAACGAAGACCCAGACGGAACATCTCGACGTAAACGCCGACTTCGTTGCTCCTCGGCAGACAGATCCGCTCGTCAATGAAAGGGACTCGAACATCATACGGGTGACAAAGGTACCTTCCCCGAATCTCCGCAGCCGCCGAAAAAGAGGCCCTCGATGGCATTCTGAGGACAACCGGATGTACATTAAGCCGCACGGCAGCCGACGCCACATCATCGCCTGCATAATCTGGGAAGAGCTTCCCCTTCCCTCTATCTCGGAGTGAACAGCTCTCCAAGGAGGAACCGGATCCCACAGATTGAGGCCCGCCACGCCCGGACTCAGGGGGATCCCTCGCCCCTTGGCCAGAGCCACCTATCCTAAGAGCAGCCATAAAATGAGGAAGGGAAAGGAGTTACCTTTTTTGTTTATTTGGAGAAGACAAAGAAACGAAGGCGGCGGGAGACTCCGAGTTTGTGAAAAGCCTAGAACAGAAGGAAGAACGAGGAAGAAGTCGGGATCAACGCAACCGGGGCACTTATATACAAGACCCAGGGGCGAATTCGAAACGCCTGACAGGAACGCGTGGCAAGCCTCAAAGAGCCGGCGGCGTTTCGAAATCGGCGCCAAGGGAAGTCCTATCGATCCGCCTCATCATGACCTTCATTTATGACCGCGCCTCGACTGACGCGCCACTCGGAACCCCAGGAGTCACATCGGTCGAACCGAGCCGGCCAAGGCCGATCGGCCCCACCGATGGGGGCAATTGATACGTCTATTTTGCGGAGGCCCAACAACATGGGCCCAAAGGCGCAGCCTGCTACGCGAAATCATGAGAGGTCCAAGCCCACCAAACGAAGCCCGAAAGACATGAACCCAGAAACCCAACTACCGATCAGAAGCCCGTCTGCGAGATCAGGCCCGCCCAACAAGGCCCCTTAGAGGACCCCCGAACGGCGATCCGACCCGGCCCCGATAACGCGCAAGTCACTCGCCCACTCCAGCGATAACCGTTCCCCCAGGCCCGCTACCACTTAATGGCCGTTATGGGGAGGTGCTGGGATGGCGCAGGGAGCGGCGATGGGGAGGCGGATTGAGGGGGCACGATTGGGGGCGGACGAGAGACGTGAGTCGTGCGCAATCACAACGGGAGGCCTATAAAAGGGCTAGGCGGACGACTGGACGGGGGACCGCATGTCAGGTAACTAAAACCTAAAGTACTCCATCAACGACCTAGTTCCCCCATTTCATCTCCTTCCTCCCCCGCTCGCTCCGGAGGACGTCGTTCCGATCTCCTCTCGAGTCGAACCGTCTCCGCCGAGCCTCCTCTTTCAGATCATCTGACTTAGGCATCGGAGGGGATTTGGCCGGAACCAAGGTCCGGCCCCCCTGACGAGTGTTCTCGTCTGTTCAGGAGGACGTCAGATCCACGGGCTGAGGCTTCCCCTCCGCCCCACGCCGGCCGCGCATCAAGCAAGACGACCGAGGCTACCCTTCGTCGTCCGACCGATCGAGGCCGAGCACGTCCATCCGAGCCGAGGCTTCCCCTCCGCTCACGAGGCGCTGAGGCTACCCCTCGTCGCCCGACCGTCCGAGGCCGAGCATCTCACACCGGGCCGAGGCTTCCCCTCAGCCCCCTTGAGGCCGAGGATCCAGACCCGGCCCAGCTGACGTGCTCCACGTCGTCTGCAACTCCGATTTGCGTCGCGTCTGCACGGGCTCGACGCACCCGAGGGACCCAAGTCGGCTCCTTGACCACGTTGACCGGGTAGTCCACGATCAACGCTTTTGTGGTGAGAAAACACTCTGAAACAGGGGCCTTCGGCGCGGAACAACAAATTCAGCGCAGGCTCCTTCGGCACGGAATAACAAATTCGGCGCGGAACAACAAATCAGCATAAAAAATTTAGCGGGCGCCTCCGGCGCGGAACAACAAAGTAGCGTAAAAATTTAACGGGCACCTCCAGTGCGAAACAGGTTCATTGGCTGCTTTCAAAGTTGGACCAAATTTCAAAGCTCACATTCATGGTTTCAAAGCTCCATTCATTTCAAAGCTGGACCAAATTTCAAAGCTCACATTCATGATTTCAAAACTCCTTTTTTTGAATTAAATCTTGACACTTGGATGCAAAGGATGTGGATGCATCCTGATCGTTGTTGATGACTGTGACTTGTCCGAGTCAGCCCTAAGATTAAAAAACCGTTGTGTTTTATATAATAGGCTAGTCATAACATGTGCCCGCAGGCACGGTTCATTTAAGATTCCACCCGAAATATTTGTTCCTCAAAAAATTATTTCCACAACCAAAATTTAAAATAACAATTAATTACCGTAAAAAAATTTAGCGGTACGGGCGCCTTTGGCGCGGGCTCCGAACGCCTTCGGCGCGGCGCGGCGCGGAACAACAAATTAGCGGAAAAAAATTTAGCGGTCGTTGAATGCCTTCGGCGCTGCGCGGAACAACAAATTAGCGTAAAAAATTTAGCCGCGGCTTCGGCGCAGGCCCATTGTTGGAAATAGGTTGCAAAACATTATAGATATAAAATAATTAATTTAAGCCCATCAATTTAAATGAAATATCAAATGAAAATATACATTCATTCTCATTTTTTCCCCAACCTTCTAAATTAAAAACCACAAACAAATTAGGGGAAAAAAATTCAAGATTGTCGTGTATTTTCAATTTGACGTGAATTTTGTGGTCACGAACATTCTCACTTTAGTTTCTTTCTTGCTTTTTTGAAGAAAGATGAGGTCTCAATCTTGAGTTCCTCATCCCTATGTGTTCCATCAAAAATTGCATGTTTTTAATCAGTCTCAAATAATTAAAACGTTTGATTATGTACATTCCCAACTTTTAATTCAAAACATGCCATTAAAGCTACATTTACTTAATGATTTTTTAAATAACAAAATTGCATGCACATATATCATGCACAAGTTCCCTATATTTTTTAGTGCATGTGTCCTTTTTTCTCTTAATCTGTTTTTGAATTTTTGGTGAAGAGATAATGTTAGTTTTTCAACTCGATTAGAGCCATCCCATTTGCATTTGCCAATAAGCTAGTCATTTATGCAGATGGGGAGGTCCACTTAGTGCCATTGATGAGGGAGAATGATATAGAAGACCGCCTATCATGTAAGACCCTCATGGACATTGCAGCCGTGACAACCGAAGTAGAAGAGGAAATACCCAAGGAGCAGCCGAAGAGTATGAAAACATGGTCCAGGTGTCGGTGCGGAGGGCAGCACAAGTCGAGGAATTGCCCACTTAAGTGTGAGATGTGCGGGTGTGCACATCCACCATCAGAGTGTCCGTACGACTCCAGTTCTGATTCCGATTCAGAATGGTGTGGTCTAAAAGACTGAGAGGAGTCCAAGATGGAAGAGGTCAAGGTTGCCTTTATACGAGCCAAGGTACAACACGTGAATATAAAGAAGAGTTTCCATATGGAACCTTTGGAAAATGACAAGTTGAGCTTGAAGCAAGGCAACAAGTTAGGCAAAGTTTTGGGATCTCTTTGCAAATGAGCGACAGGGACATCGCCAAATGGAGTGGGGGAGAATGTCACGTCACTCTACTTCTCCAAGTCAATTTGTGTCATCAAGCCCAATAAGTGGTCCAAGACCAACTTATACAACAAGTCCAAGAAGAGGTTTAAGGCTCATCAAGCACAAAAAAATTCAAGCCCAAGATTCAAGCCCAAAATGTAAAGCCTTATTGTAGAAGAGAGTCGAAGACTCTAGAATAATTTAGGGATAAGTCTTACATGACTTGAGAAATTCTAGATTAGTCTTGTAATTATTGGAGTAGTTGGAAGTTGTGTGGATAATTCTAGAACTCATTTGTAGCCATTAGATTGAAACAATCTTGGCCATCCATTTAGGTAGAGGATCCCCATAAATAGGGGTCCTTGTATCATTTACAAACTATCTAAGAGTGGATCAATCGTTTGAGTAGTAAAGAGAGTTCTCCAAGTTCCTCTTAAATGTCTAAAGTGTTCTTTGATTATTCTTCCTATTCGATAGAGTTATTCGGAGTTCTAAGCAATCTGATACGTATCAAAAGGAAATCTGCAATTTTATTAGAATAAACTAAAAAAATGGATAAGTGATTATAGGTAATCGTCCTCCCAAGACGCCGATTGATAAGAGACGTCCGCACCTTTCCGAAGAACTAAGGGATCTCTCCTCTCAATCACAAATTATCAAAATAAGTATAGCTAGATCCGGGCCGGTCTCCACTCCTATTTATAATCATTAAAGTAATAGTCTAATTACCCAAATACCACTACAATCATAAAAATCACAAAAATGTCCAAAGTCCCCCCATAATGGACATGATCTAACATTACTCTGCCCCCCCAAAACCACCTTATACTCAAGGTTGTGCATAAAATCTCTGGCGGTCCTACTCCAAGTGATGGTCGTCATCCACTCCAGGCTCTTCATCCTCCGTGCCATCCTCCTTGTCATCCCCGGCTATCAGCACTTGCAGCTTATGCACCCCACAATGGTGCTCTGGGGTGAACCTCTCATCGCATCTGAAACACAGCCCTTTCTGCGTCTTCTCTCTCATCTTGGCGCCAGTCATTCTTTTGAACTGACCCTTGCTGGCGGTGCGCTGCTCTTTTCCTTAACCTTCTTATTACTCGTTTGATTTGTCCATGTAGCCGCCTTCTGTTCTTCTGTTGTCGAAACACTACAGGAAATAGGTTCACTCTAACCACTCCTTGTTCTCATATCCTTCATCTGGCGGTTCTCCATCATCTGAGTATACTCCATGGCCGACATCAAGTCCTAAGGCTTCTGCGCGAACAGTAGGCTTTAGCCCATTCAGGAAGGTGCTCTCCATCATCTCATCAGACACACCATACATCCGCCCTGACAGTGCCTCAAACCTCTCTAGGTAATTGCTCACGGTGCCATCCTGCCTGAGTGTTAGTAGATGCTCTCTCAAATTTCCCAGATGAAGATCTCTAAATCTGCCCACCAGCTCATCCCTGATCTCCTCTCACGAACGAAACGGTTGCCTCTCATCCTTTCACTGGAACCAAGCAAGGGGCCTTCCCATCTAAACATATAGCAGCCGCCTCCAACTTCTGCTCCTCTGTCATGCGAGAGACCCTAAAAATCTCTCCACACTGTAAATCCAAGTCACAATGTCCTCTCCCTCAAACACATGCATCTTTAGCTTCTGTAGTCTGTTCGTCATGTATGTCCCCTGCTCTCCTCGCCCTTCTACGTGCATGTACTGATGATGGTGCTGCCACCTCTCCTGTTGGGACTCATATCCCCTCTGTGGGCCCCTCTTACGGACTCATTGGCCCCCCACGTGGGCCTCCTCTCGGCCTCCATCGTCTCCCCGGCCGTCACCCCCATTCTCACCACCATGCCCCTCAATGTCTCTGTAGCCGTCTTCAGTCTCTCCAGTGGGCCTCTTATATATGTGGGGTGGGTGTTGTCGTTTGTAATCGTCATACCGGGCGTCAGGATGGTCCCAAAACCCTTCTCCATTGTCGTTGTACTCCTAAAACTCCCCGGGTAGAAATCATCGTCGAATCCACGTGCGGGGGTGTCCAAAAGCGCAGAATAGCCTCTGTCGAGGCACGGCAGGGCCCCGGCGGCATCGAGAAAGGGCCGCAAGGGGCTGTCGAGCCTTGTCGGCCCCCAATGGCCCTGTCGAGGATCGGAGGGGCCCACCGGGGTGCCCGGTGGCCGACGTGGCCCGACAGCACTGGGAAAGGGTCGTCGGGGCCTCCCGGTCCTCCTCCAGACCCGCACGGCCCTGGGGGGAAGCCCCGGGGCCCATGCGGGTTGTCTGTTGCGGCCGCTGGCCCTCTGCGCTCATCCTCTACTGGATCGCTGCTGTCGAGATCCGTGAGCATTCCGTCCTCCAAATCTTGCGCTACATGCTTTTCCTTGTCCAAAGGAGCCACTTTTGTCGTCGTTTTAGGGTTCGCCTCTCCGTCGTTCAATTTTGACGAGATTTCCGTAAGTTGAAAGATGATTGTTGATAGGGCTTCAGTGCGTTGATTCAATTGTTCTTCATGCGCCGCTAGGGTTTCCTTCATGCCCACGATCTCCTCGTTAAATTTTTCCTCCAAAGCTTCAAACTTATCCTTGGATCTCGTCATCGCCGCTATGGGGTTCGTGATGCTCTGATACCAAATTGATATGAACCAAAGGGAAATCTGTAATTTTATTAGAATAAACTAAAAATAAATGGATAAGTGATTACAATTATAGGGGTAATCGCCATCCCAAGACGTCGATTGGTAAGAGATGTCCGCACATTCCCGAAGAACTAGGCGATCTTTTCTTATAATTACAAATTATCAAAATAAGCATAGTTATGGCTGGCCGGCATCCCCTCCTATTTATAATCATTTAACTAATAGTCTAATTACCCAAATACCCCTAAAATCATAAAAATCACAAATATGCCCAAAGTCCCCACCATAATGTACTGGATACACAATCTTTGCCTTAGACATCACGTTGATCTTCCAGAGTTCATGGAAAGGCTGAACTAGCCTCTCAAAAGGAGTGAGAGTCTAGTACCACACGGTCGTCGGTAGTGCAAAGTCCGAGCTTGTGACAAAAGGCACGGGGGGCTGCGTGTTTGTTAGCTGTCGCGTTTGCCCACGTCGTCCCATCTGCCAGTGTCGGATCTGGTCAGATCCAGCCAGATCCAAGTTACTGTTGATCCGAATTGATCTGACGGTGATCTCTCCTCCTGTCATTGCTTGAGTCCCTTCTCCGTGTTTTTTGGCTTCCCCTTCGCCTGGGATGGCTTTTCCCTTTTCGTCTGTGTCGTCATCTCCAGTGTCACCTTGTTCAGATCTCTCTATGTGGGTTTCATCACCGAGGTTGGGATGCTATTCACATCCAACAAATGATTCATCATGGCTTCTATAGATAAAAACTGTTCATCTATCGTTTCGAATCGTTCCTCCCTTGTTTTTTAGGATCTCTACTTATTTCTTCAATTTTTCCTTTAAGCATACATTTTTTATCAAATATGGGATTCAATGATCCCATATCGATTACTTTGATACTAATTTGATAGGATTGGAAAAGAAATTAAGACAAAATGTTGGGATTTTTATTGATAATTGAACAGATTCAGCCTCAAATTCGAGAGGAATGCCAACTCTTCCAATACATGCGGCTAATTAATCTAAATAATAATGACTATTCTTTTACAATTTTTCGCAAACCCACCTCATTACTCTTGCTCTTTTATTTATAATAAGCTGTTGTCCCGAAATTACAAAACTGCCCATCCGCTAGGGTTTGAGCTACCGCCCCAATATAACTAGCCTAACAGTGGACTTCTTGACATATGACTTCAATTACTATCTTGCATTGTTGAGCTATCCTCTTCTATCTTCCATACCTCTCAACTTCATATTTTATGTTTGGTCAAAATAAGTTTGGAAGTCTGCATAGATACGTTGATGCCTAATGAACATGGAGTATTTGTAAATCTTATTAGGATTTGAATAAAATACGAATCAAAGGGACTCCTAGTCATTGAAAGAAAAGAAGTTAGCTTTTTTATGAGTTCAAGTCGATCTTTAGGATTGTTCAAGTCAGTTTAAAGTTTTTAGTCTTTGAGTCTTTTTTATGTTTATTTTATTTGAGTTTGTATTTTATTTGTGTAAGGACTTTTTAGTTTTCTTTTGAATGGAGATGATTTTATTCATTATATTTAGAAGTTTGAGTCATGTTTACAGTTTGATCACGAGTTCATCTCTTCTCCTTTAAATATGCGTTTGTAATTGAATTTTAAGATATAAATGAGTGATTGAATTTAAAATTTTGAGTTTTATAAACATTGTTTGCAACTTCAAAATCTTTTCGCTGGAGGTTCGATGATGAATGTGATAGGTTTTGGATAGATTTTTGGGCTGAAATTGGGATCTTTATTGAAATCAAAGAAGAACACAAGATAATCGACCCCTTTCGAGAGGGAGCCGGCTCTCCAATTTAGATCTACGGCTACAACTACTCAATTCACTAGATCAATGAACTAATACTCTAAAACTAGGGTTTATCGCTCAACAATTGTATGAAAACAATTGACGGCTGCCCTAAACATTTATAGGAGCAGATCTGGTCATACAATGAAAACTACTAAATCAGCCCCAAAACCTTCAAAAATAGAAGTTACTAAATCAGCCCAAAACCTTCCACAAATGCCCGATGACTAATTTAGCTCCGCTGATTTCGCAACTCCATTTATGCGTCTCATTTGTCACCTTACTTTATTTGTCGCCTTAATTTGCGCCGTGATTTGTGCCTCCATTTGTGCGTCTCCTCCGTCGATGATAGGTTATGTCCATATCATTACTCCTCCCTAAAACCCACCTTGTCGTCATGGTGGGGGCATGAAGTCTACGACGGTAACTGCTCCACGTGGAGATGTCCATCTCCACCGGGATCAAAGAGCCACCTACGAGCTCCATCTTCCTTGTCGTGACGTGGCACAGCCGATGGTGGTAGCAGCGGGACACGATCTCGCCGGCGTCGCTCGAAAGGTGGTGCTATGGGCCGTTGGGGTTTCTTTCGTGATGCACAAGGCCATAACGGCCTTGCCGGGGCCGACGAGGCCCTCCAGGGGGTCGACGTGGTCTTTTGGGAACTCACCGTGGTCGCGACGACAATCTGGGGGCTTGATGGGGCCAGATCTGGTTCGTCGTTTTCCGTCGGCGTCAGATCTGGATCGCCGATAGCCGCAAGCTTCAGATCTGCACCATTTTCCTCCATCTCTTTGAGATCTGAAAGTTCTGCAGCTCTTCTAGTCTCCTCCGCTTCTTCTATATCAGCAATTTCGTCTTTTACTTCATCTTCTTCGAAAATTCCCTGATACTTTATCATATCGGCGTCTGCAGCTTTATGAAGACACACTGCTTTGTAAGCTTGCTCTCTATAAAAAAGTCGTCACATTCTTTAAGTCGTAACCCAAGATCTCCGAACCCAATTCAATGCAACTTTGATAGTGTCTAAGCACCAGATAGCAACCCATCAAATGTTTTAGGTAATGCAAGTGTTGAGCTCCCCCTTTAACCGTGGGATTGCAATCAAAGTGAGCTTTTGCAGAAATATATTCGAAAGCCGCCTCGAAGAATCGTTCCTTTTGGCATAGGTTATTCCCTTTCCGCCGTCACATCCGAGCTTGTTGTAGCAAATCATCCATGGATCGTAGATGCTCTGCGGGCCCGCCAAACCCCCAAAGGAGCGCTAGGGTTCCGAGCCTTCTCCCGGTGCTTCGCTCCGTCCGGATCTGCCCCTTCGCGATCTCCGCCTTCTCTGTCAGTCATCTCCTCACCCAAAGTCACGATCTTGCTCTTATCCTTGTCAAAAAATGATTCCTTTGACCCTAGATCTGAAGATTGGGCAACAAAGTTACCTTTTTGGATTCTTCTTCCTTAGGACGAAGGTCGTCTTGCTTCTCCATCCATGCCTTCATCATTGCCGTGAGATCGGAGACCTTCCCCTCGACGTAGTCGGTCTTCTTATCCATGGCTTCATTCTTCTCCTTGATGGCATCGATCTTCCCCACCTTTTTCTCTAGATCTTCCACCTTGGAACTTGTTCTCGAAACCACCATGTCGGGTCTAAGCTCTGATACCAATTTGATAGGTTTTGGATAGATTTTTGGGCCGAAATTGGGATCTTTATTGAAATCAAAGAAGAACACAAGATAATCGACCCATTTCGAGAGGGAGCCGGCTCTCCAATTTAGATCTATGGCTACAACTACTTAACTCACTAGATATATGAACTAATACTCTAAAACTAGGGTTTATCACTCAACAACTGCATGAAAACAATTGACGGCTGCCCTAAACATTTATAGAAGCAGATCTGATCATGATCATAAAAGGAAAACTACTACATCAGCTCCAAAATCTTCCATATTAATTACATAAGCTGCTCTGAGGTAAGCCAATCTCCATGTTTAGAACTATGTAGCAGATCAATTTCTTTTCTGCTCTTGCTTCTGTTTGTCTTCTTCATTTAGCTAATGCCGAGTATTGAGATAGGATGCTTCTCTATTACCTTGTTGCCACCTTACTCTTCCTACCGGTCACGGCATGAGTTGGTGTGAGAGTGGTAGGCCAGATAGGAGCTAGGTCCATGATTTGAGATAAATGTGGTTAATATGTTTGAAACCTATGATGACGAAAAAGAATTAATTATATTTGGGTCGTGAGTGCTAATATATTTAATCACACGTCCATATTAATCAGTAAACATCCAACAGGTTCATCATGCATATCAATTAGAAAGACACCCCACCCTAAATAGATATATGTGATGCAATAGCAGTGAGATTCAGTACTCATTTATTTTTATATTGACAGAAGACATGATTTTGATATGTCCAATAATCAAAATGAATGTGGAACTGGTCTTTGAATCTCAAATAAATTTTATTCGTGCAGTGTTCAAAATGTCTCGTTTGTGTAGTAATTATCAAGATTTGTCAAAAGGTGTACCGACATGTGTCCATCAAGTTAGTATCCGTCTCCAAATATCCAAATATCTGATAGTTATCAAACATGTGATTTGTTCGTCCATTGAACTACCCAGGATTTTGTTTGTCCATCGAAGCACCCATCCTTCTACAAATTATGCTCTTGGGGAATTTTAGATGAAGAGCTAAGACTTGCTGCCCCTTGAGATAATATTATTTTATAGGGATCACATGTGATGGGAGACGCAAAAATACCCTACAATAAATTAAAGCAACATCTATAAACCAATAAAACATCAAACCATAAGACTAAAATCTACTAGCCTAGTTTCATATATCCATCCAATTTCTAAGCTGAATGCATGCATGACTGTCTCTGTTAATTAAAAACCATGAATAATGCAGTCGTTCTTGTTCTGTCAAGATGTTAAAACATCCAACCAACAATTCCCAAGGATAGTATCTATTAATGGTAATCTCTTGACATTTTCTCCCTTATCTCCAAGGCTTGAATTTGTCCATCGTAAAAACTAATAAGATCTTTGGAAGATATCTATCCGCAACTCAATTTTCACAAAGAATTATTCCAATTGTTCTCCTTTGGCCTACCTCACACAGATTATTATCTACTGTGCTACTCCATTACCATCTACCATGATTCTTAATTAATGGTGGTTTCTCCATAACGTGAACATGTTTACAACATGTTAATCATTTTTATCTTTGTTTACCCTATTACTGGACTTGTCTTGATGTGGTGCAGTCGTTTTTACATTTGCAAGTCGTCGTTGTCACCATCATCTTAGCCTTCATCCCAAAAATTGGGATTGCTTTCATGGATTCAATAGAAAGAATGTTGGATCATAAATGTCGTTGGATCGTGATCGTGATGTTACTCGTTTTTCACGCATTACGATTTAACGCTTTCTCTTCGATTAAATTAAGATCTTTCATATTCCTTCTTATCACTAACATCCATGTCTTTTTTGGTCTCTCTCTCTTTCTTATGATCTCTGTAGAATTGGGTGGAAACGGTGATTAGCCTCAAAGAATGGCTATCACTTCTATTTATATTAACCCTCTCTTTTCTTTACACACACACCCAATAACACACAATACACAATACTCCCCCTCAAGATGAGCAAAAGATATTTATCATGCCCATCTTGTTACAAGCATCCTCTACTCCTTTAGAGTTCAACCCCTTTGTAAGGCAATCAGCTAGTTGCTGTCCAGAAGTAATGTAGGAGATCTCCAACTGTTTCTTGTCCAGTCTTTCTTTAATGAAGAACCTGTCAATCTCTATGTGCTTCGTTCTATCATGTTGCATTGGGTTGTTGGCAATATTAATTGCTGACTTGTTATCACACAACAACCGCAATGGTCCTTCTCTCAGCAGGCGTAGCTCATGTAGAAGTGATCTCAACCAGATCATCTCACAGGTACTAAGCACCATAGCACGATACTCTGCCTCTGCAGTGGAACGAGCCACCAAATCCTGCTTCTTGCTGCGCCAAGAGACTAAGTTGTCTCCAACAAACACACAGTAGCCCGAGGTCGATCTCCTATCATCTAGGCAACTGGCCCAATCTGCATCACAGTAGCATGTCACATTCATGTGACCATGACTACCAAATAATATGCCTTTTCCTGGACTATTCTTC
>CM061141.1:254885487-254907441 GCA_030789695.1 Scilla litardierei
ATACGTTACTTTCTTTTAAAAATCCGTATCTTGATATTTTTACGTACACTACTAAGTGATAAAAATATATGTTAAAGTACTCTCTGAGACGGCCATTTTGACAGTTCATTTGCAACTTTCCGATGTAGATTGCACCCAGAATAAATGTTTGAATAAATACGTTACTTAATTAAAAATAGTTTTAAATTATTTTTGAGCTTTTAAAAATTATGAAAAATACCTAGGAGCGTCTGAAAAATATTTCCCCCTATAGTAAAATTATTTTCCTTGTACTAGGCTATAGAAAAATTTAAAACACTTTTTGACAACGTTTCAATCCGTTTAAAAATCAAAAACGGCCAAATTATTAAATAGGAAATGAGTGTATTCTTTAACCAAATATTTTTGTGTTGCAGGTACAAATTCTTGTGCACCAACGACCGTAGAAGCCCTGGAACCAGTTCCGGCTTGCTACGTCGATCTCGAAATCTGTAAGTCACGATTAATTCTAATGTTAGAAAATTAGATAAGTGTACCCGTATGAACTTAGGAACACTACCTCTAGCCTCCGAACGGCTACTTGACTTGAACCGAACGAGAACCCTAAACTAATAGGAAAAGTAATCAACTACAGATTACTTTGCCAACTTTCAACTTTGGTGGTTGTTAAACACAAACATCAACTTGGGTAAATTGTGTGCTAATGAAACTACCACCCTTAAACCAACAATTTTTGTATTCCATGTTTGTTGGACTTGTCTTTATCCTCAAATTTCTTAGCATCTGCTCTGCTTTACTTTCTGGTTTTAAAACCAGTGGTCCTGGTTAACTATCATCATGAACAAGGAATTGATAACATCTTGAAAACAATACTAGACACCCTGAAATGTTGGACTTGTCTTTATCCTCACTTCGCTTGGCTAGCTTGCTTTGAAAAGAATGTCTGGCTTACTGGTTTTCAATAAGAAAGTCAACCAGTTGACTTGGTTTGACTAGCAACATGTGGAACAGCTTGTATCTTGTGGAATATCGTGTGGAACATCTCGTGGAACATCATGAAAAGGAAATGTACATAGAACACTTGACACATCACTGGGGTTTTGGGGTAACTCATAGTTTGCGAGAGTGCGGGAGTGACTGGAGTTCAATCTACATGTCTAGCTGCCTGTGTTTCGGCAAATATAAAAATGCTGCATGTCAGCATCCTGTCTAGCTGCCTGGGTTTTTGGCATTCGTCTGGGTCGCGCCCAGGCAAGAGATGAACTCGATGGTCACATATTGTACTCTCCGACTTGAGTCACGTAGTGTAGTTACTTTTGCACAGTCACTTTTACTTTACGCACTACAGTCACTTTTACTACACCTGTGCAGTCACAGTACTTTACCTGTCATACTTTTAGCTACAACAGTGGTATGTTTTCACTGGTCTAGCCTGCTTTACACTTGCACTATCACAGTATAGTCGTTCTTTCCTTTCAGTACTGTTTACTTTTACTACTCAGCTGTGTACAGTTGTTGCTCAGTATTTTACTTTTCACTCTGGTCTGCTCGTACGTAGTTACTTTTGTCATACTTGTGCACTGCTTCTTTTCTATATTTAGAATTGTTGTGACTTACCTACGGTTCCATCTCCGTGGCACCGCAGACGACGTACAGATGAAGATAGATGCTCCTGAGCTAATAGCGCCAAAGTTCAACTGCAGCTTACAGAGTTATTTTCAGTGTTGTGTACTTTTCTTCTTTCATGTATATCTGTTGGGACATCTTGTACAGTATGGATTGTAATAATTGGACACTATTTGAGTATTTTTGTACATCTCTGCATCGTGGCTATTTTGAATTCACTGGTAACCTGCAGGACCTGTGCAAATATCAAATAAGTAACGGGCCCCCGGGAGCGGGTCGTTACACATACTAGAGAAATAGGTCGTGCAACCGGCATACTGCATGAGTTCGGTGCTATATAACGGTTAAGAGTATATAGCAACTCATATGAGTAGTTTAGAAGTATGCAGTACTCTAGATCATTTAATCACATTAAGTATCATCTCTTGATCTCATATAATTTGTATTCACAATTGAACTTCGTATAAGCTCAATTGGTCGACCGGTGAACACAATTTAATGTGATACTCGAAATGATCTTCCTCTTCTCGTGGTTCTCTTGCACATGGCTTAACTTGCTTTTCCAAGTATATCCCGCCAGACCGAATCCATCGCAATCTTTTGGCAACATCTCAAGATAGCAAACATCAAACCAAGTCTCAAGAACTCGATCGGAATTTTGAGGGTACTAGATTAAGGCTCTCAAGGCCTTAGGGTCTCACACAACAGTAAGTTCAGATCAAAACTTAGGTTTAAACCCTTTGGTTGCTTATGCACACATGGTATGAAACATGTGTTACAACACTTTCTCCTTTCCCATGAAGTGTATGTCTCAACATATAGTGTTGTACAGATGATAATTATACATCACTATGTCTAGCTTTGAGTCCTCCAATCTACTCATATCAAACCAATAGGACTCACATCTGGCATCTAAGACATATGATTTGAATTCTTAAATTCACCTTTATAACCACAATGACTCCTTAGTCATTAGTCGACTTGTGATGTTAAGCCCGAACTCATAATTATTCGTTTAACAATTAACTTAAAATCTCGTCTCATCTCCACTCATTTCTTAAATAAGTGTGAGAAGGCTAACCTTACATTTGTGTGAGGCGGTTACCTATGTGAGAAGGCTAACCTTACATCTGTCATACATTTTAATCAAGAATGCTCCATATAACATTCACAATTTTTTTGTATGCTATCAAATATATTGACATTAATTATATAAACATTGGGAAATACAAAAGAGAAGTATATCATATTCTACGTAATCTTTGAGATCTCGTGTGGTCCAAAAACACATTCCTAGGAATAGGTTTAGTAAGCGGATCTGCTATCATATCCCGCGTAGATATGTACTTCATGTTTATCTCCTTGAGTTCAACCATCTTCTTAACAAATTTGTATTTGATATCTATGTGTTTGGTTTTGCAATGGTACTTTGGATCCTATGTATATGCAATAGCCGCCTGACTATCACAGTTAACCATAACTGGATCGGAATCATTTGCGGTAATTAAATGATCCAAGAACCTTTTCAACCAAACAGCCTCTTGAGCTGTCGCAGAGAATGCTACAAACTCTGCTTCCATCGTTGATAGGGCTATGCATGATTGTTTCTTACTACTCCATGATATGGCACCAATGTTAAGTAAGAAGACCATCCAGAGGTAGACTTCCTTTCATCAAAGTCTCCTCCCCAATCAGCATCAGTGTAACCCTTCAGTTGCAGATCACTTCCTTGACAGCGGAGTGTATAATCAGTAGTCCCCTTTAGATATCTCAAAATTCTCTTATCTGCCTTCCAATGTGCTTGACCAGGGTTGGATTGGTATCTACTAACCATTCCAACTGCAAAGAAGATGTCTGGTCTTGTACACATCATAGCATACATAAGACTACCAACTCCACTAGCATAAGGAATTTTGCTCATTAGGTCTTTCTCTTCTTCAGTCTTAGGACATAAACTTTGACTTAAGGCCTCACCTTTACTGATAGGAGTGTCAAAAGTCTTGATATTTTGCATATTGAATCGTTCAAGTACTTTCTTTATATAAGTCACTTGTGAAAGAGATAAAAGTTTCTTTGAACGATCTCTTGAGATCTTAACCCCAAGAATATATGCGGCTTCAACCATATCTTTCATTTCAATGTTTGATGAAAGCCAAGCTTTGACTTCGAACAAATACTCCTTCTCATTTCCAGCTATAAGTATGTCATCTACGTATAGTGACATAATTACAAACTATCATTAGACCGTTTGGTATAAACGCAATGATCTTCATCGATCATAATGAACTCATTTGACATGATTACATTATGAAAGTGAATATACCATTGCCTTGACGATTGTTTAAGGCCATAGATTGACTTTAAAAGTCTACAAACCTTATGCTCGTGGCCTTTTTTAACAAAACCCATAGGTTGATCCATATATATCTCCTCATCTAATTCTCCATTGAGAAATGCAGTTTTTACATCCATTTGATGTAATTCTAGGTCTAAGCTTGCAACTATAGCTAAAATTAGGCGAATCGAGGTAAAGCGTTCAACCGGTGAGAAAGTCTCTTCATAGTTAATCCCTTCCTGTTTTGTGTACACCTTTGCAACTAGTCGAGCATTATATCTTTCTATTGATCCATCAGCCTTATGCTTTATTTTTAGAACCCATTTTTTCCCAATGGCTTTTCGTCCTTTTGGGAGATCAACCAGCTCCCAAACTTTGTTGCATCTCATAGACTCAAGCTCCTCTTCCATTGCCTTAGCCCATTCTCCCTTAGGAGGACAAGAGAGAGCCTCTTTCAAGTTTCTTGGCTCATCCTCGTTTAGTAGACTAGTCATGAAAGCTTCTCCAGCTTCGATCTCAAATCGTCGACGTGGAATACTTACACGACTGATACGTCTTCTTTGAGATTCATCGAATCTCATTTGACTCTCATTTAGGTTAGTCCTTAATTGACTTGGGTCAATCCTTACTTGACTCCCACTTGGATCAAGATCTAATTGACTTGTTTGACTACCATTTGGGTTAAGTCTCAATGGACTCCCACTTGGACCTGGATCATTTTCATTCGCACTTTCATTCAGATGAGGTGGTGGAATATGATCATTTTTGGGATGAAGAATTAATTCCTCATCCAAATTCCTCCCACTAGACTGAGGTGATCCTATTTGATCCATAATCTAAAATAGGGATAGCTCTTAACAAATTTGTATTTGATATCTATGTGTTTGGTTTGCAATGGTACTTTGGATCCTTTGTATATGCAATAGCCACCTGACAATCACAGTTAACCATAACTGGATCGGAATCATTTGCGGTAATTAAATGATCCAAGAACCTTTTCAACCAAACAGCCTCTTGAGCTGTCGCAGAGAATGCTACAAACTCTGCTTCCATCGTTGATAGGGCTATGCATGATCGTTTCTTACTACTCCATGATATGGCACCATTGTTAAGTAAGAAGACCATCCAGAGGTAGACTTCCTTTCATCAAGGTCTCCTCCACAATCAGCATCAGTGTAACCCTTCAGTTGCAGATCATTTCCTTGATAGCCGAGTGTATAATCAGTAGTCCCCTTTAGATATCTCAAAATTCTCTTATCTGCCTTCCAATGTGCTTGACCAGGGTTGGATTGGTATCTACTAACCATTCCAACTGCAAAGAAGATGTCTGGTCTTGTACACATCATAGCATACATAAGACTACCAACTCCACTAGCATAAGGAATTTTGCTCATTAGGTCTTTCTCTTCTTCAGTCTTAGGACATAAACTTTGACTTAAGGCCTCACCTTTACTGATAGGAGTGTCAAAAGTCTTGATATTTTGCATATTGAATCGTTCAAGTACTTTCTTTATATAAGTCACTTGTGAAAGAGATAAAAGTTTCTTTGAACGATCTCTTGAGATCTTAACCCCAAGAATATATGCGGCTTCAACCATATCTTTCATTTCAATGTTTGATGAAAGCCAAGCTTTGACTTCGAACAAATACTCCTTCTCATTTCCAGCTATAAGTATGTCATCTACGTATAGTGACATAATTACAAACTATCATTAGACCGTTTGGTATAAACGCAATGATCTTCATCGATCATAATGAACTCATTTGACATGATTACATTATGAAAGTGAATATACCATTGCCTTGACGATTGTTTAAGGCCATAGATTGAATTTAAAAGTCTACAAACCTTATGCTCGTGGCCTTTTTTAACAAAACCCATAGGTTGATCCATATAGATCTCCTCATCTAATTCTCCATTGAGAAATGCAGTTTTTACATCCATTTGATGTAATTCTAGGTCTAAGCTTGCAACTATAGCTAAAATTAGGCGAATCGAGGTAAAGCGTTCAACCGGTGAGAAAGTCTCTTCATAGTCAATCCCTTCCTGTTGTGTGTACACCTTTGCAACTAGTCGAGCATTATATCTTTCTATTGATCCATCAGCCTTATGCTTTATTTTTAGAACCCATTTTTTCCCAATGGCTTTTCGTCCTTTTGGGAGATCAACCAGTTCCCAAACTTTGTTGCATCTCATAGACTCAAGCTCCTCTTCCATTGCCTTAGCCCATTCTCCCTTAGGAGGACAAGAGAGAGCCTCTTTCAAGTTTCTTGGCTCATCCTCGTTTAGTAGACTAGTCATGAAAGCTTCTCCAGCTTCGATCTAAAATCGTCGACGTGGAATACTTACACGACTGATACGTCTTCTTTGAGATTCATCGAATCTCATTTGACTCTCATTTAGGTTAGTCCTTAATTGACTTGGGTCAATCCTTACTTGACTCCCACTTGGATCAAGATCTAATTGACTTGTTTGACTACCATTTGGGTTAAGTCTCAATGGACTCCCACTTGGACCTGGATCATTTTCATTCGCACTTTCATTCAGATGAGGTGGTGGAATATGATCATTTTTGGGATGAAGAATTAATTCCTCATCCAAATTCCTCCCACTAGACTGAGGTGATCCTATTTGATCCATAATCTAAAATAGGGATAGCTCTTAACAAATTTGTATTTGATATCTATGTGTTTGGTTTGCAATGGTACTTTGGATCCTTTGTATATGCAATAGCCACCTGACAATCACAGTTAACCATAACTGGATCGGAATCATTTGCGGTAATTAAATGATCCAAGAACCTTTTCAACCAAACAGCCTCTTGAGCTGTCGCAGAGAATGCTACAAACTCTGCTTCCATTGTTGATAGGGCTATGCATGATCGTTTCTTACTACTCCATGATATGGCACCATTGTTAAGTAAGAAGACCATCCAGAGGTAGACTTCCTTTCATCAAGGTCTCCTCCACAATCAGCATCAGTGTAACCCTTCAGTTGCAGATCATTTCCTTGATAGCCGAGTGTATAATCAGTAGTCCCCTTTAGATATCTCAAAATTCTCTTATCTGCCTTCCAATGTGCTTGACCAGGGTTGGATTGGTATCTACTAACCATTCCAACTGCAAAGAAGATGTCTGGTCTTGTACACATCATAGCATACATAAGACTACCAACTCCACTAGCATAAGGAATTTTGCTCATTAGGTCTTTCTCTTCTTCAGTCTTAGGACATAAACTTTGACTTAAGGCCTCACCTTTACTGATAGGAGTGTCAAAAGTCTTGATATTTTGCATATTGAATCGTTCAAGTACTTTCTTTATATAAGTCACTTGTGAAAGAGATAAAAGTTTCTTTGAACGATCTCTTGAGATCTTAACCCCAAGAATATATGCGGCTTCAACCATATCTTTCATTTCAATGTTTGATGAAAGCCAAGCTTTGACTTCGAACAAATACTCCTTCTCATTTCCAGCTATAAGTATGTCATCTACGTATAGTGACATAATTACAAACTATCATTAGACCGTTTGGTATAAACGCAATGATCTTCATCGATCATAATGAACTCATTTGACATGATTACATTATGAAAGTGAATATACCATTGCCTTGACGATTGTTTAAGGCCATAGATTGAATTTAAAAGTCTACAAACATTATGCTCGTGGCCTTTTTTAACAAAACCCATAGGTTGATCCATATAGATCTCCTCATCTAATTCTCCATTGAGAAATGCAGTTTTTACATCCATTTGATGTAATTCTAGGTCTAAGCTTGCAACTATAGCTAAAATTAGGCGAATCGAGGTAAAGCGTTCAACCGGTGAGAAAGTCTCTTCATAGTCAATCCCTTCCTGTTGTGTGTACACCTTTGCAACTAGTCGAGCATTATATCTTTCTATTGATCCATCAGCCTTATGCTTTATTTTTAGAACCCATTTTTTCCCAATGGCTTTTCGTCCTTTTGGGAGATCAACCAGTTCCCAAACTTTGTTGCATCTCATAGACTCAAGCTCCTCTTCCATTGCCTTAGCCCATTCTCCCTTAGGAGGACAAGAGAGAGCCTCTTTCAAGTTTCTTGGCTCATCCTCGTTTAGTAGACTAGTCATGAAAGCTTCTCCAGCTTCGATCTCAAATCGTCGACGTGGAATACTTACACGACTGATACGTCTTCTTTGAGATTCATCGAATCTCATTTGACTCTCATTTAGGTTAGTCCTTAATTGACTTGGGTCAATCCTTACTTGACTCCCACTTGGATCAAGATCTAATTGACTTGTTTGACTACCATTTGGGTTAAGTCTCAATGGACTCCCACTTGGACCTGGATCATTTTCATTCGCACTTTCATTCAGATGAGGTGGTGGAATATGATCATTTTTGGGATGAAGAATTAATTCCTCATCCAAATTCCTCCCACTAGACTGAGGTGATCCTATTTGATCCATAATCTAAAATAGAGATAGCTCTTAACAAATTTGTATTTGATATCTATGTGTTTGGTTTGCAATGGTACTTTGGATCCTTTGTATATGCAATAGCCACCTGACAATCACAGTTAACCATAACTGGATCGGAATCATTTGCGGTAATTAAATGATCCAAGAACCTTTTCAACCAAACAGCCTCTTGAGCTGTCGCAGAGAATGCTACAAACTCTGCTTCCATTGTTGATAGGGCTATGCATGATCGTTTCTTACTACTCCATGATATGGCACCATTGTTAAGTAAGAAGACCATCCAGAGGTAGACTTCCTTTCATCAAGGTCTCCTCCACAATCAGCATCAGTGTAACCCTTCAGTTGCAGATCATTTCCTTGATAGCCGAGTGTATAATCAGTAGTCCCCTTTAGATATCTCAAAATTCTCTTATCTGCCTTCCAATGTGCTTCACCAGGGTTGGATTGGTATCTACTAACCATTCCAACTGCAAAGAAGATGTCTGGTCTTGTACACATCATAGCATACATAAGACTACCAACTCCACTAGCATAAGGAATTTTGCTCATTAGGTCATTCTCTTCTTCAGTCTTAGGACATAAACTTTGACTTAAGGCCTCACCTTTACTGATAGGAGTGTCAAAAGTCTTGATATTTTGCATATTGAATCGTTCAAGTACTTTCTTTATATAAGTCACTTGTGAAAGAGATAAAAGTTTCTTTGAATGATCTCTTGAGATCTTAACCCCAAGAATATATGCGGCTTCAACCATATCTTTCATTTCAATGTTTGATGAAAGCCAAGCTTTGACTTCGAACAAATACTCCTTCTCATTTCCAGCTATAAGTATGTCATCTACGTATAGTGACATAATTACAAACTTATCATTAGACCGTTTGGTATAAACGCAATGATCTTCATCGATCATAATGAACTCATTTGACATGATTACATTATGAAAGTGAATATACCATTGCCTTGACGATTGTTTAAGGCCATAGATTGACTTTAAAAGTCTACAAACCTTATGCTCGTGGCCTTTTTTAACAAAACCCATAGGTTGATCCATATAGATCTCTTAATCTAATTCTCCATTGAGAAATGCAGTTTTTACATCCATTTGATGTAATTCTAGGTCTAAGCTTGCAACTATAGCTAAAATTAGGCGAATCGAGGTAAAGCGTTCAACCGGTGAGAAAGTCTCTTCATAATCAATCCCTTCCTGTTGTGTGTACCCCTTTGCAACTAGTCGAGCATTATATCTTTCTATTGATCCATCAGCCTTATGCTTTATTTTTAAAACCCATTTGTTTCCAATGGCTTTTCGTCCTTTTGGGAGATCAACCAGTTCCCAAACTTTGTTGCATATTATAGACTCAAGCTCCTCTTCCATTGCCTTAGCCCATTCTCCCTTAGCAGGACAAGATAGACCACTTTCAAGTTTCTTGGCTCATCCTCGTTTAGTAGACTAGTCATGAAAGCTTCTCCACCTTCGATCTCAAATCGTCGATGTGGAATACTTACACGACTGCTACGTCTTCTTTGAGATTCATCGAGTCTCATTTGACTCTCATTTAGGTTAGTCCTTAATTGACTTGGGTCAATCCTTACTTGACTCCCACTTGGACCAAGATCTAATTGACTTGTTTGACTACCATTTGGGTTAAGTCTCAATGGACTCCCACTTGGACCTGGATCATTTTCATTCGCACTTTCATTCAGATGAGGTGGTGGAATATGATCATTATTGGGATGAAGAATTAATTCCTCATCTAAATTCCTTCCACTCGAATGAGGTGATCCTATTTGATCCATAATCTCAAATAGGGATCCTTTGTATATGCAATAGCCACCTGACAATCACAGTTAACCATAATTGGATCAGAATCATTTGCGGTAATTAAATGATCCAAGAACCTTTTCAACCAAACAGCCTCTTGAGCTATCGCATAGAATGCTACAAACTCTGCTTCCATCGTTGATAAGGCTATGCATGATCGTTTCTTACTACTCCATGATATGGCACCATTGTTAAGTAAGAAGACCATCCAGAGGTAGACTTCCTTTCATCAAGGTCTCCTCCACAATCAGCATCAGTGTAACCCTTCAGTTACAGATCATTTCCTTGATAGCCGAGTGTATAATCAGTAGTCCCCTTTAGATATCTCAAAATTCTCTTATCTGCCTTCCAATGTGCTTGACCAGGGTTGGATTGGTATCTACTAACCATTCCAACTGCAAAGAAGATGTCTGGTCTTGTACACATCATAGCATACATAAGACTACCAACTCCACTAGCATAAGGAATTTTGCTCATTAGGGCTTTCTCTTCTTCAGTCTTAGGACATAAACTTTGACTTAAGGCCTCACCTTTACTTATAGGAGTGTCAAAAGTCTTGCTATTTTGCATATTGAATCGTTCAAGTACTTTCTTTATATAAGTCACTTGTGAAAGAGATAAAAGTTTCTTTGAACGATCTCTTGAGATCTTAACCCCTAGAATATATGCCGCTTCAACCATATCTTTCATTTCAATGTTTGATGAAAGCCAAGCTTTGACTTCGAACAAATACTCCTTCTCATTTCCAGCTATAAGTATGTCATCTACATATAGTGACATTATTACAAACTTATCATTAGACCGTTTGGTATAAACGTAATGATCTTCATCAATCATAATGAACTCATTTGACATGATTACATTATGAAAGTGAATATACCATTACCTTGACGATTGTTTAAGGCCATAGATTGATTTTAAAAGTCTACAAACCTTATGCTCGTGGCCTTTTTTAACAAAACCCATAGGTTGATCCATATAGATCTCCTCATCTAATTCTCCATTGAGAAATGCAGTTTTTACATCCATTTGATGCAATTCTAGGTCTAAGCTTGCAACTATAGCTAAAATTAGGCGAATCGAGGTAAAGCGTACAACAGGTGAGAAAGTCTCTTCATAGTCAATCCCTTCCTATTGTGTGTACCCCTTTGCAACAAGTCGAGCATTATATCTTTCTATTGATCCATCAGCCTTATGCTTTATTTTTAAAACCCATTTGTTCTCAATGGCTTTTCGTCCTTTTGGGAGATCAACCAGTTCCCAAACTTTGTTGCATATTATAGACTCAAGCTCCTCTTCCATTGCCTTAGCCCATTCTCCCTTAGCAGGACAAGATAGACCACTTTCAAGTTTCTTGGCTCATCCTCGTTTAGTAGACTAGTCATGAAAGCTTCTCCACCTTCGATCTCAAATCGTCGATGTGGAATACTTACACGACTGCTACGTCTTCTTTGAGATTCATCGAGTCTCATTTGACTCTCATTTAGGTTAGTCCTTAATTGACTTGGGTCAATCCTTACTTGACTCCCACTTGGACCAAGATGTAATTGACTTGTTTGACTACCATTTGGGTTAAGTCTCAATGGACTCCCACTTGGACCTGGATCATTTTCATTCGCACTTTCATTCAGATGAGGTGGTGGAATATGATCATTATTGGGATGAAGAATTAATTCCTCATCTAAATTACTTCCACTCGAATGAGGTGATCCTATTTGATCCATAATCTCAAATAGGGATAGGTCTTGTCCTATCTCTCCCTGCTTTGGAAATTCCTCCTCTAAGAATGTAACATCCCTTGATTCAAACTCAGTTGTACTTCCACCATCGTCCTTACCTATGAAGACATATCCCTTTGAGGTTTCTGAGTATCTTATGAAGATACATTTCCCCCCTAGACCTATTTTCCATACTTATGGGAGGAAACATGTGCATAAGCTGCACAACCTCAAGGTCTTAAGATATTTAGGTTAGGCTTACGACCGGTCCATAACTCATATGGAGTGGTTTCAACTGACTTGGTAGGCACTCTATTGAGAATGTAGGTTGCAGTCAATAATGCATCTCCCAAAAAGTGATAGGCAAGTTAGCTTGTGCCATTATTAACCTAACCATCTTAAGTAGCGTTCTATTCCTTCTCTCTGCAACGCCATTTTATTGTGGAGTATAGGGAATACTCAACTGATGAATGATTCCATTTTCATCACATAACTCCTTGAATTGAGTTGATAGGTATTCTCTACCTCGGTCGGTTCTTAAGACTTTAATCTTTCGGTCTAATTGATTCTCAACTAAAGTCATATAGTTTTTAAAACAACTTATTTCTTCATACTTGTGAGAAATCAAGTGTACGTATCCAAACCGAGTGAAGTCGTCTATGAATGTGATGAAGTAGGACGCACCATGCCTAGCCCTTATATTCATGGGACCACATATATCGAAGTGGATTAAGTGCAAAGGGCATATGGCTCTCGTTCTCGTACCAAATGGTTTCCTTGAAGTCTTTCCTACTAGACAATGCTCACAAGTTGACATTTCAACTTTGCCAATGTCGGCTAATAAACCTTCCTTGGCTAGTCTACTCATTCTAGTTAGACCGATGTGACCAAGTTTAGAGTGCCATACATTCACAATACTCGTATAGTCATGCGAAGTAGACATCATTGAAAAACTAATATTACGATCAAAATCATAGATTGTATCTAACACAAAGAATCCATTTATTACATTGGCTGAGCCGAAATAAGAAGTGCCAAGACAAAGGTCTATATTATTACAATAAAAGTTCCAACAGAAACCAAATCTAAGAAATACTAATACCGATATGATATTCCGACGAATATCAGGGGCAAATAGTACATCATGCAGGAGTAAATTTCGGTCGCCATGCAAGACTAACTTGCACGTGCCAATCCCCTTCACTTCAACCCTTGAGTTGTTCCCTACTAGATCCACTTTGCACCGCGCAAAATCCGTCAAAAATCTACGAAGGCTTCACGATCCCTCGCTATGTGGTCGGTGGCACCGGAGTCTACAATCCAGAAAGGATGAGATTCTGCTAAAAACACAGAGCTAGAAACATAAAGTTTAGCAAATTCATAACAAGATACCTGTTCAGTACAATTACGAGCAATATGGCCAAATTTGTTGCACTTGAAGCACTTTATCTTGGCCATATTACTCTTCTTGTTATGCCTTTTCCGACCATGTTGGTAATGCTTAAGTTTCTTGGGAGGCTCTTCATGTTCCTTTCCCTTGCGTCCACGATGCTTGCGCTTGGATCCTTCATGAGAACTGGATCCTGCCACGTACACTTCTGCAGTTGGCTTAGAGGCCTTTTGCCTCTCTACCTCTAATTCGAGGTGGCGCGAAACATCTTGAAGTGTCCCGATGCTCTCATTGTGAGTGAGATGCATCTTCATTTGTTCCCATGTATTGGACAAGGAACGGATGACCGCTTGAACTTGTTGTTCATCAGTCAAAGTATGACCGGCGTCATTCAACTCTATAATTAAGTTAGACATGTGCCTCAGATGTTTCTTTATTGAGTGATCTAGGCGCTCCTTGTATGTGTCAAACTTAATGGCGAGTAACCTTAGTTTAGTGACCAAAGTGTCTCCAAACTTAGCCTTAAGCGAGGACCATATGTCCTTCGCAAGGTCATACTTACGAAATTCATGCATGATGTCATCATCTATGCTGCTCAGCAACGTTATGCGAGCAATTGAGTTCTTCCTCTTCTAAGAGTCATAGGCCTCACGGTCCCTCTTATGTTGAGCCGTGGTACCTATTTCAGGCTCTTCCATTATAATGTTTAAGACCTCAAGGACATCTTGTTCCTCGAGCACATACTGGAGTTTCATGCTCCATATCTTATAATTGTCGACGTTTAACTTTTCACCTTTGTTAAGTTCTGCGACAATGTTCTTAGCAGTAAGAGACATTTTGATTATAAATTTCTACAAAGAAGGAAACATGAACGAGAGTAATGTCCAGCATACAAAAAATTGAATACTTCAACACTCGTCAAATGGATTAATGCGGCATATTAATAAGTCTTAGAATCGGAAAGTTTACTATGTTTCCAATCACTATCTAAGATCAAATTAATATGCATCTAGTCCAAATAACTTATGTAAAGTATACTCGAACATCAAATCAATATATTTGAAATAGGTATGGTAATTGCAAAGATCACTTGACCATGTCATGCATCCACAGGTTAGTTGACTGTGGGCATAGCGGTGGTAGGATCTTTGAATTTAAGACCATACAACTCAACCTATATGCATGAATGTCAACATCACACAGTGTGGAGTACAATTAAGGCTAGTCTCTATAGAGTAAAGCATTTAAGCTAATCTCGTATAGAGTAGAGCCACAAATAAAAATGCCAATATCTATAGAGTAGATCTATTAAGCCAATCTCATATAGAGTAGAGCATATTATAAGGCTAGTCTCTATCGAGTAGAGCATTAAAGCTAGTCTCGTCTAGAGTAGAGCCACAAACTAAAATTTAAATTACATGAAATAATTATTATAATTGATGGTTGACTAACATCTTATATTTGTCTACTAACCATAGTCTTAAAATAAAATTTTTAGGAAAAAACTAGTCTGAAAAAAAAATTAGTCGACTAACAGATTTCGTTCGTCTGCAAATCGGCAGCTGGACAGTTTTCAAACCAGTTTTAGGCAGTTTTCAAACAGCCGTAACTTGGCCATTTTTAGTCGGTTTTTGATGATTCTTTTTGCGTTTCTCACTTGTTGAGAGGGCTATCAATATAGCCACATATCATATTAATCACATATGATTAAAATGAATTAAAAGAATCAAATAAGCCAACACTTAATCTTCTCTCATATAGCAAGAGAATGATTGCAACGGGAGAAGAAACCGAATGGCTCTGATACCAATGAAGGGATTTTAGATATCCCAAAAAAGAACTTACCAATTACCTAAAATACGCAGCGGAAGAATCGATTCGCCAAGGTTTCTCTACACCGGTTGTAGTAGATGATCACACGATGGAAAATCTACAGATTTCCACAACCTAAAACTCTCTTGTTTGGTGTAGAAATTTGGATGAGGAAACTCACTCTTTTAGTGTACTCTCTCTTGGAAAATGAAGGCTAAATGCAAGTAGTTTCTTTCTACTTCAAGTGTTGCTTTTCCAACAAGAGAGGGGGCCTATTTATAGCCTTCCCACATGATGGGAGTTACAATTTCTGCACATAACTACCTTGTGTAGTTATAGAACCACCCAATAACCAATTAATTAACATAATTGTGATATTTCTTGAGTCCTTAACTTAGGTATCACATTTATGGGTGTAATTGATTCATTTAGGCCTCAAATTCCAACAGTTTGTATTGTTACTACAACAAGAACAGCCTATTCGTCAAAGACTTGGTCATGTGCAAGCCTTCAAGCATGGTCCACAATTTTGCAGCTGAAATATCTGATGATATTGATAGAAAAACAGTGTCTCTCTCTCACTCTCATAACTCTCTAGCACAAGAAAATTTAAATAGGGGTCGAAGAAGTAGCTTGATGAGTTGAAGGATTGAAGTATCATAATGATTGTTTACCAAAAAAAAAAGTATCATAATGATTCTCTGATGCTATTTAATGGAGAGCAAATGGCCCTCATTTATAAAGCTTTATCTTTGAAGAAGTCAGCATCGATATTAAACAAATGAATTCTCTCTTGAGATATTTGGCAGGATGCAAATGGTCAAAAAAAAAAAAGCTGATACACATCCCTTGTTTTAAAGCTGATTAGAATATGTTTAAAACTTGGTTAACAACTATTAGACATTCTCGAGACACTCTCTCAGTATGTCAACATTAGTATAAATGAACGAGACCCAGTCACAATTTGGTTGTTTATTTAGGACTGTTCAAATTACTAGTGGATATTATCTGTGACAACCTGAATAGTGTGCGTGTATATATAGAATAATAGGAGAATTGTAGAAAGAAGTTGACGGCCATAAATTAGGAATCGAGCCACAGTCTATTACCTTAAGCTTTTGAGTTAGAAATGATTTCAATTACTAATTATTGCTTCACTAGTGTCATTGTAGAGAAGTTGATGTTAGTTAATTAGGAATTGAGCCACATCTTATTAGTATACCTTATACTTTTGAGTTGAAAATGATTTCAGTTACTAATTATTGCTTCACTAATTTCATTAGGTGTGGACTACTTCTCAATCTTGTTCTAATTCTCAATATGAGATTCAAGCTGCCTGAGTTCTGAGTTAAATCTTATAATGACATCCTATCTTGTAATCTTGTTTGATCACATGTTCGACCACTTGTGGGTGCCACCATATTGTTTAGTAGAGAGGCATTTGGCACTCAGATGGTGAATGTGAAAGTGTAAAAATAACTAATTATGGGATTCACATAAAAAAACAATTTTCTCATCTTTCCTGAAAGTGAACCTATTTGCTCTCAAGTCTTTAATCTTGGGGGGAAAAAACTTACAATCGCGAAGTAATTGCCCCTTTCTCTATAAATAGAAGACCTGTCCCTATTATCTCATTATCTCCTCACTTCCAAAGATGAGGTCCTCAGCGCTTCTCATCTGTGCCCTGCTCTCTGCGCTCCTCCTCCTGAGCTGCGCACCGACGTCGGAGGCAGTGACTTGCAACCCCCTGGCGCTGGCCTCGTGTGCAGGCGCCATCATGGGCTCGGACCCGCCGTCGGCGGATTGCTGCAGGAGTCTCAAGGGGCAGATTCCATGCTTCTGCCAGTACGCCAGGAACCCCAGCCTCAGGCCATACGTCACCTCTCCCAACGCCAGGAAGGTTGCCAGCACTTGCGGAGTCCCTTACCCAAAATGTTGATTTGGATCTGTTTGTTAGACCTTCGAGCAATACTTTGCTTGCACGATCGATGTTCAAATTCTAAACTACGGCCTCTGTACTTTGTACTGAAATTAATAATAATAATAATATCTACTGTTTGTCTTTCCCCTAAGTTGATCTTACAGAATATATGCATGATGGGTTTTTATCCAAAAATTAAGTGCCAGATTTTCTTTTAATTGATTACAGGAGACATTTTTGAAGTTGGTAAGAGTTTGTTTTCACTGATATGTTCAGTTGTTGATATTCACGCATCAGGCATGCGTGTGGGTATTGGCTTTTGAAGCGGATATCACAAATTATGGATGCCAATTCATGTGGTTTGAGTGTGCTTGCTTTCTGATTTCTGATTTATAGAGCTGGGCTACAAAGTTTCGTGTTTGTTTTCTTGGTTGTATTTTTTGTTGGTATTTTGTTATTTTTATTTTGTTTTGTGCAGACAGCATTTTGATGAATCAATGGGAAACCAAATCATATTAAGTAAGAGAATTGCTCTGTGTGCCTCAAAATGAGGTGCATAGATGTGACAACTTGCTGAAAATAGAAATAAAAACCTAAAAATTGGTCACCTCTTAGTCTCTCTCTTCCAAATCTTAGTTATTTTAAGCATCTATCACCTCCGTACACCTCATTTTGAGATGCATATAGTCTCCGCCTTAAGTAATATGCCTGCAATTTATTTTGTAAAACCAGTCAAGTATTGTTTCCTTTGTGCAATTTATTTTGTAAAACAAGTCAAGCAATGTTTCCTTTGTGCAATTTATTTTTTAAAACCAGTCAAGTATTGTTTCCTTTCTCTCTTACTGATTATTCCCAATTCTTTGAGCATTCATTGAATGAAGTCCTTTGGCAATGCAATTACTATGCATTAGAAAGCATTTATGTTTCCCCGTTTTGTAAATCTTTTGCTCAATTTTTTGCTTAAATGCATGCCAAGAAAGTGGTGACGACTCTCAAAGCATTAGTGAAGCTACAGGCTCTTGTTAGAGGGCATCTAGTTCGAAAACAAGCTGCTGCAATTCTTGACCGCATGCAAGCGCTCATCAGAGCCCATGCCAGTTGACCACTGTTCGGGCGCACCGAGCTCGCCTGCTCCTTTCCAACTATCACCGTCTTCTGTCCGACATTTGTCCACACTTTACATTAACTTTGTATATATATCAATATAATATTCATTGCGACTCCCTCTCCATTGGTGAAAATTTTCTTTCTTTTGTATATATAGCATGTAATATACATTAACTTTAAGTTTACATTAACTTCAAAGTTTAAGTTTGCATTAACTTTGTATGAAGATTCACACACACACACACACTGTTGATACACGGGTACGGCCCCACGAAACATTGTTGGGTTATTGAGGCCCAACCACAGCCCAGTGTTCTACGACAATGGCCCAGGGCCCGCCAATGAAGCGGGGGCGGCGTGAGACTCAGTCGAAGGAATGGTTCTTCCCTACCGTTGGACTCTCGTCGACATTGATGGAGTAGAGTTAGGGCGACCGAGTAAATGGGCAGCCGTTAGCTCGAATCCCAGAGATGATCATGCCCCGATCACGGGGAGAGGGGGGGTTACACACCATTAAGAAGAAGCAACCTATAAATAGGCCGACAGACGAAGGTAAAAAGGTTCCATCTTAAAGGTACGAGATCTGATACATAGAACTCTATCTTCTTGTTTCCACACTTCTATAATCGAGCTTGTGCCGTCAGTCTAGAGACGAACCTCCGTGGATCGATCTCAGCTACACTAAGCTCCATCTCTTCCTTAAGTTCCCTACTAACTTAAGCATCGGATGGGATTTGGGTCGGAACCCAGATCCAACCCCCCTAAAGACTCCTTGTGGTGCAGATCGGTGACCGCCTTCCAACGTCTAAGGGCGTTATCGAGCCCATCAACCTCGAACGACCCATTCGACGACCGTTCTTCTGTCGATCGTCGATCGTACCATCATCAACTATATACTACCGACCCCGATTCTTCCAATCGAGGGTCCCACACCAAAGGCTGACGTAGGCTCCAGCTCAAAGCTTCGAGTCTCTGTCAGCCTGACAACTGTCCTGGTCATTTTTGGCCTTAACAGTTTGGCGCCGTCTGTGGAAAATCACGAGTCGACATCCCTATCGACGATCCACTCGACCATGTCGACTCGCCCCACCACATCCTCTGAGGTTGCTACAAGACCTCCCATCGTCGGGATCGTCAACATGATAACGGGAGGTCCCCCGCACTCGGAGTTTCAACCTCCCTCCAAAGGTCATATGCGGGGAGGCTGATGACCGTATCTGTAGGGCGAAAACGCCCCATGGATTCTACGCTGCCTATTTCCTTCTCGGATGAAGATCTAGAAGGTGTGGAATTTCCTCACGATGATGTTGTTGTCATCATGGCCACCATCAAAGAGATCGCTGTGAAAAGGTAGCGTGTCGATACCGAAAGCTCGTGCAACATACTCTTCTTCACTACGTTGGAAAGAATGAAAATGTCCACAGTGGAGTTGACACCGTGTACATGACCCTTGGTGGGATTCACCGGGCATTCCGCCCCGATAGCGGGCATCATCACCCTATCGGTGACCCTCGGTACGTATCCTCGACAAATCACTTGTCTAACCAGCTTCATGGTAGTGAAGGTTAAATCGACGTACAATGTGATCATTAGAAGGCCGCTACTGAATGCCATCAAAGTATTGGTCTCAACTTTCCATCAGATGATCAAATTTCAGACCCCCGAGGGGGTTGGAAAAGCAAAAGGGAATCAAAAACAGGCGCGGTCATGCTACACGATTACCACTGCCTAGAGGAGGGTCGAGCAAGCGGATGCAGTCGACCCTCGGATCGAAGATCGACTACCTTCCGCGGTTGAAGAAATGGAGAACGTCCGAGTCTCCGACAAGGAAGGAAAAACCGTCTCAGTTGGGTCGTTGCTCCCCTACGACCTCGCCATCCTTAGAGAACACGTCGACATCTTCGCCTGGGCCCCGAAGGACATGCCCGGTGTTGACCTCGAGGTAGCCTCCCACAAGCTGGGGGTAGACCCGACCTCCAGGCCTGTGAAGCAGAAGAAGAGAAACATGGGAGGGGAAAAAATGAAGGCAGCTGTCGAAGAAGTCAATCGACTCCTGGAAGCTCGCTTCATTCGAAAAGTCAAATACCCCGAATGGCTTTCGAATGTCGTGATGGTCAAAAAGGCGAATGGCAAATGGAGAATGTGCGTTGATTCACCGATCTTAACAAAGCGTGCCCTAAAGATAGCTACCCCCTGCCACGAATTGACCATCTGGTCGATAATGCAACGGGGTACGAGCTCCTCAGCTTCATGGATGCCTTATCAGGATACAACCAGATTCAGATGGCACCAGAAGATGAAGCAAAAACTTCTTTCATCACTGATCAAAGTATCTTCTGCTACACCAAGATGCCATTCAGTTTAAAAAATATAGGTGCTACGTACCAACGCATGATGAACGACGTATTCGAGGCTCAAATTGGGTGTAACTTAGAAGTCTATGTCGAAGACATGTTGGTTAAGTCGAAGAAGCCCGTGGATCACATTGTAGACCTCCAGGAGATATTTGCACAAATCCGACGATACAACCTTTGGCTGAACCCCGCTAAATATACGTTCGGGGTTCGGTCGAGGAAATTCCTCGGATTCATATTGACAAATCGGGGGATCGAAGCCAACCCCGTCAAGATCGTTGCCATCATCACGATGAAAGAACCCACGACTCTCAGAGAGCTCCAGAGGCTAAACGGAAGGATAGCAGCCCTGGGACGATTCCTGTCCAAGTCAACCGAAAGGTCGTTGCCTTTTTTCAAAGTGTTGATGAAGGCGATAACCGAGGCCTCTAGCGGCAAGAGAACCATCGAGTGGGATGCAGACTACAAAAGAGCGTTCTCCGAATTAAAGGAGTACCTTCACACCCCACTGCTGCTGACGAAGCTAGATAAAGATGACCAGCTCATCATTTACTTGGCCGCTACCAAGGAGGCCGTAAGCTCGGCGATCGTCAAAGAAGACGCGGGAGTGCAATGACCTATTTATTACGTCAGTCAGGTTCTCCGAGGCGCAGAGATCAACTACAAGAGGATCGAAAAGATGGCATTCGCACTGGTTCAATCCGCAAGGAGGCTGCGTCCGTATTTCCAAGCGCACACCATCTTGGTCCTTACCGACACTCCCCTAGAACAGACCTTGAAGAGGCTCGACCGTTCGTGGATGATGACGAAATGGGGGGTCGAGCTAAGTGAGTTCGACATTCAGTTCAAGTCAAGAACCGCCATCAAGGGGTAGACCTCGCTAATTTTATCGTCGAACTCGCCTATAACGACTGCCTTCAAGCGGTGGTGTACGCAGATGGCTCACCACTTGAAGCCGCCCCCTTGTCCTCGACAAGGATCGACCCACCAATCAGGACATGTGAAGACGATGGGACTTGGATCGTTCAGGTCGACGGGTCAGCCACACAAGCCAGAAGTGGGGCCGGAATAATCGTCCAAACCTCAGCGGGTGAAATATTCGAATATGTCCTCTGTTTCAATTTTCAAACCACCAACAATGGAGCGGAGTACGAAGCATCCATCAACGGACTCCGACTGGCTCGAGCCCTGGGGGCGAGAGTGGTCCAGCTTCTAAGTGACTCCAGCCTCGTCGTCCATCAACTAAATGGGACCATCGAGGCCCACAACAAATCAATGCAAAGCTACATGCGAATTGCTAGAGCAGAGCTCGCCACTTTTGCACGCGTAGAAATTCGTCATGTGCCTAGGTCAAAGAATCATTGTGCCGACGCCTTGTCAAATCTTGCATCGTCTTCCCCTGCGGGACTTGGTCGGACCATGTACGTACA
>CM061141.1:254907941-254951558 GCA_030789695.1 Scilla litardierei
CCAGCCTCGAGCTTTTTCGAACACCTCCTCCAGTAGGGACTGGGCCACTAGCTTTCTTTATCATTCTGCCTGCAGCTCTCTCGTCGCCCCTCAACTGGGCCTGATCAAGATCCCATTCTGGGTTTGCATAGGTGAGGATATCTGGGATGCGGTCTATATCAGTATTTGTGTTCTCATCTAGCAAGGACGATGAGGGTCTGGAGTTGTTAGATATTCCTCCTGCTGTTGCATTTGGAGCCGATGTGTTTGAAGCCGCTGCATTTGGATACACTTCGTTTTGATCTGCAGCAGGGGGCATCTCTTGCTTAGTTTCAGTCAGCTCCCCCATAATATTCTGCCCTGCAGAATTGCTTCCTTCCTCAACATTTGATTCAACCCCCATGGCCCTTTCCTTATTCCTTGGGTTCCCATTTGGCCTTACATTTAAATCAGCACTGCCCAGAGCCATAGGCAAAATCATTACCCCTCCTATATTCCCATCAGCAGAGTTGTCTGGAGGTGCAGTTACATATGCCGACTCCTTCGAACTGGCAGGTGAAGCTGAATTTGGAGCTTGCATTTCAGTGTCCTGAGCCTCCGATTCACTTTGGATTGAAGAGAGCTTTATTGCATCAGGACATTGAGAATGGCCAAAACATACGCATTTACTGCATCTTGGAGGCTCCCCTTCGAACTTTGTTTCAATGGTAATGATGTCCCCATCATCCAATTCTACATTCACAGACTTCGGGAGTGATCTCTTCGCATCCACCACCAAACATCTGGCGTATAACAATCTCTCCAACTGCGCAGTTGCACGATCCAGACATAGGGGTGTACATGCAATAACATTCAAAATATCAAGCATCCACATACTCAGCGGCACTCCAGGGAGTTGAACACATACTAGAACTGAAGAGATTATATCCCTATCATGTCGAAGTGTTGGGGTCCAGCGTTGGAGCACTGTCATCGCCCATCAAAGAGCCATGTACCCCGGTGTAGGATTTTCTCACATTTCTCCTCACAGTTGAACCTAAAATAGAAGAAGCCATTGTCTCGACTGTATATGTGAACCCCCTTCTTAAGCTTCCAGAGCATATCAACCCACGCTCGTATTTGCCCATAGTAAGGGACATCCCCTAACACATACCCGACTAATGTGTTCTTCCATCGCTCAGCCCCACTAGCTAACAGAGAACCTGATACTCTGCTTATAGTAGATCCATCCTCCTTGACCACCAGGGGATAAAGGTCATTGACATGGATTCCTTATATGTACGTCTATTAGCACATACATCCGACCAAGACAATTTTGTTATTGTTGTATTGATCTTTATTGCTACTTTAGGCCTTACAGGCACTCTATCAAACACCTTCTGTGCATAACTTACTTGATCAGGGCCTCTTGCCGTAGGATTCGCCTGAGATGCTCTCCCCCTCTCTAATCGGGCCGCTGCCATGTGCCCGAAGAAGACCACCTGCCGCTGTTGCCCCTATTGCCACCCTGGAGATGGCCGACTCCATTTCTCCCCGCGAACTCCATCTGCCATTGTCTCTTCGTGCTACAAGCAAAAAAGTCCGATTCATCATTCGATAGGTCAGCAGTTGACAGCATGCAACAAACTTTCTCCAGCAAAGTCCGATTCATCCTCTCTGCTACCCTATTTTACTGCGGCGTACCAGCAAAGGTGAAGTGTCTTTGTATCCCTTCATCACGATCATTACTCATCGGGTCACCCTCAGAGCTCCATTCTCTATGGTCACTCGACTTTCCTTGGATTCGAGTTAGCCGAGCGATATGAGATTACGCCTTAGGTCGGGAACAAAGCACACCTCCCTCGTTGTCTCGTGTAACACTGTCGCCCATCCTCATCCGCACTGTCCCGACGCCTGCCGTGCTACAGGCTCGGTCATCACCCAGCAAGACCGTACACTTACAACCTTCCATGAAGGTCGTAAAGTACTGTCGATGTGGCGTCATATGGAATGAGCACCCAGAGTCGAGCACTCAACCTTGTGACGTCACGCCCTTCGAAGCACCGACCAATACATACTCATCGACCTCAACGCCGTTCGCGACGTTGGCAGTTGCGTCGTGCTTCTTCTTCGCCTTTGGGCAGTCTCTGACCCAATGTCATCTTTTTTTACAGAAAGAACATTGGTCATGTGCCACCTTGTGCTGGGGGCCTCTTGTCTTGTCCCTGGACTTGAATCTGAAATACCCCCTCTTATCTCCACCCTTGTCATCACTACGACCCCTTACGACTGTAAGAGCGTCGCTCGAAGCTCGACTGCAGGTGTCCCCATCGTTCTTCCTGAACTCGTTGCTCGTTAGAGCGTTGGACACCTATTCAAATGTGATCGATTCCTTACCATATGTAAGAACCGACACCCAAGTACTCATACTCGATGGGTAGAGAGTTGAGGAGAATCATTGCCTTGTCTTCATCATCAACCTTCACGTCGACGTTCTTCAGGTCGGTAAGAAGCTTGTAGTAGTCGAGGTGTTCCTCCATAGAAACCTCCTCGGCTAACTTCAAACCGAAAAGCTTCTTCTTCATGTGTAGCCGGTTCTGAATATTCTTCTTCATGTACTTGTTGCCGAGCTCCTTCCAGAATTTGCTTGCACTTGTCTCCTCCATGTATGTGTATTTCTTCTCCTTTGACAGATACATGCGGATGGTACTACATGTACTCCGATTCAGAGTTCTCCACTCCTGATTGGACATGCCCGTCGGCTTCTCGTCCAATGCGATGTTTTGACCAAGTTGGTTCAAGATATCCACGACTTCGCATCTCCACATACTGAAGTTGATCTTTCCATCAAACTTCTCAATTTTGAACTTTGTGTTAGACACAATAGTCCGAGAAGATAAAGAATACCCAAAAGTCGACGCCTTTGGAGAACCGTCATCACCACCGCTACTCATTTTTACCTTCTATGTTGATCTCCAACACCGTACTGCTCTGATACCAATTTGTTGTGCGGCGGAGCCTAGTTCATCCAACACAGACACATCGGAAGACACATGATCGAGGAGACCGAGGACGAAAAATCAGCAGCAAACAAAGAAGCACAAACAAGATTGCTTTTAGGCCGTAGACGGTCAAGGAGGAACACCGATGAGTTTTATTACGAAAGGAGAGAACAATACAAATCTTCTCTTCGTCCAACGAAGAAGAAGCACACACGATCTCTCCAAAAGCTCACAATACAATTTCTCAAAGTTGGCTCTCACAAATGGCGGCTCTCGCAGAGGATAAAATGGTGTCCCTCAGAAACCCTAACCTAAAACTCCCTATTTATAATAACCTTAGGTTACACTAGTTGTCATCATTGGCTAAGGTCTACTAACGGATACGGATCCCGATAATTACAATATCCACTCTAATCACTGCTCTACGTAATTAATGTCGCTGCAACCTAGTGGGCCAGTCATCGCCTCCTAGTGGGCCACTTCCCGATGGGCTCTCTTCGACCAATCGACCTTCCTTCTGTGTCGAGCGACCAAAGTGCTGAGCCTCAGTACGAGCCTTCATCCTTCGAGCCTTCAAACGACCGATCGACCAAACACGGATTCTAACCGCGTTAGGACCCATCGACCTAATGCCGAGCGTTCGACCCTCAGACTCGAACTGACGACCGAACGACCAACTGCGTTATAGAAGACACATACCCAACATCCTCGTATCTGACTTGTGCAGAGTCAGATAGGTCGAATCCGAGCGCAGTCGACTTAACTCTGCACAAGATAACTCGTCTTACATACAACTGCTTCTCCTGCACCTAATCGAGACAACTTATTCACACCTATTGTGTCGAGCTTATAAGTGCAAGTCTGATAATAGCTTTGATTCGGTAAGGCTCTTCCAGTTGGGGGCTAATCTGCCTTTGTCCAAGGCAACCTTCTCGATAATATCGCTTGTCAAGGTGCGGGCCTCCCTTATTCTTTACGTAGATAAAAATGATCGCCTCGTCAAAGACGGCCAATTATAGGAATGTATGCTCTCCACTAACCAATTGTACTAGGAGAGGAAGATGTCACATGCACTTCTTCATCCCAGTGGATCATTCTTTCGTCTTATCTATCTTTCACCGCTTATGCACATCTAGGATGAATTTTAAAAAAGATCTGTTTTCTCTTCATGGCAGGACAAAACTGATGTTGGGCCGTCAATCATGTAGTCAAACATTGGATGTCTTCTATTTCCTGAGGTGCTTCAAGATTAAGGATGTTTGGGTTGGCCTCGATCCATTGCTTGGTCATCATGAAACTAAGGAACTTGCCAAAAGTGACGTCGAATGCATACTTGTTTGGATTCAAATTTTTATCTGGATTTATGCAAGACGTTAAATGTCTCGAACAAATTTTCTATATGCATGAGTGCCACCCTTAACTTCTCTAGTATACCACCCACGTAGACGTTCACGTTCTTCCTAATCTTGGGTTGGAATACTTTAGCCATCAAATGCTGGTATGTCACGTTTGTATTTGTGATTCTAAATGGCATGACTCGACAGCAATAAGTCCTCAAGGATGTGATGAAATAAGTTTTTCCTGATCAGCTTATCTCATCCTAATCTATTTGTACCAGAGAAGGCATTCATGAAACTAAGTAGTTCCTGCCTAGATAATGCATAACCATGTGCTCAATAACCGGGAGTGGGAAGGAATCCATTGGGCATGCTCTATTCAGGTTAATGAAGCCGACATGCATCCATCATTTCCCCTTGCCTTTGGTACCATGATGATAGTTGATAGCATTCAAGGTACATTACCTTTTGAATGAATCATGTAACCATCAGCCTCTAAACCTTCTCGTCTACAGCTTGTCTTTTTCCATCACTTATGTTCCTTTGACTTTTCTTGACTGGCTTGGTAAAGGGGTCAGCATTCAATGCATGTTGGGACACTACAAGATCGACACCATGCATGTCATTCCTTTAATAAGCGAGCATATTTGGTTTCTTCCTTGAGAAGAAGTGTTCATTTATGTTTGTGGTAGAATTGCTCCTACTTGGACCATCCTGGAAGCCGAACCAGCAATCAAAGGGAGTTTCTTCCCTTCTTCTAGCGGGCCCCTTGCTGCTCTTATGATCTGCTCTCACATTCAAGGATGCTATATCATAAGTCTGGGCTTCCTATTTAGCTTTATCAAGGGTATGTAGCATATTTTAACCATGTCTTTCGCCTTTTATGCTCGTCATAGTCCATTTGGGGTGGGAATTCGAAACTTCGTAGCTTGGTACCATGGTGATACAAACACCTTTAAAGCTACATGGATCGTCTACAGATGACGTTGTTTGCTAATGAGGCTATGACCATAATGAAATCGAGCTACATCATGATCATCCTGTCAGGATCATCACCCATCGTGAGAGATAGGTTGATTCTCTTCACAACTTGAGCTTGATGCTCCGTAAATCCAATGAGCGGACTGGTTCAAGCTTCATAAGCTTCTTGTCGATCCCCAACTTGTCGAAATAATTTCATGAACAATATGTTCGCTTCTCCATGTGAATTGACCATGATGCATCATACATTACAATATACTACTTTGCCCTTATGATTATTTAGTAGTCACACTCCATATTGAGTTCTTACACATCCTTATTGGAGAAAGATATAGGTTGGTAGAAGTCTCTAAAAGAAGTAATTAGATTAATATTACTAACGTAGATATCATGACCTCCGATGATTACATGGATCACTATTACCTCTTCTAGCAGCGGTTATTGCATCTTTTGCCATGGAGATTTCTTGTTATGGTCTATGGCCTTGTCACATCAACTCTTTAATATTCTGCATGAGCTACACATGTGGCATTGTCACATCAACTCTTGTCACATCTATTGTGTGTCCTTGATCTCTATGGTACATGTGGCATCGCTTCTTGTCAATTCTTTCTGGCTCTTTATGCATGGATGAAGTTGTTTAATGTAAGAATCCAAGTGTTTCACATACATGACAACTTAGGGCCTGTTTCTTTGGTTTACTTTGGGTTGGGATTTACTGTTGTGAATAGTAAATCTTGTGGAATCTTGATGTGGGACCCAAAGGTTGGAAAGTTGGTTTGAGAATTGTTTGTGGGCTCCACACAACTTTCTTTGGTTTAGTGTGTTTCTTTTGTTGAGAAAGTTGTATGGGAATGTTTGAGGTGGGGTCCACTAATTAATTAATTGTAATCTAAAAAGAGAAAAAAATGGGCGGGATTTGCTACAATTGGATAAAACATAGGAGAGAGAGAGAAAAGTGTGACCCACCATTCACTTTCTCAGTTGGTTGAGCGAAATCCCCGCATTTGCGGGGATTTCGCTTGGTGCTGTGATTTGCTCCACGTCGGAGCGAACACAGAATCAAGGCGGGCGCATTTTGTTTGCGTTTGGAACAAGATGCTGTAAAAGTCTGTGATTTGACCATGAACAATGAAAAACCGTGAAAAATTTTCGCTTTCCCCTCTACTTTCCGCAGAAAGAAACAGCCCCTTAGGCTCTTGGTGCATTGAGAGTGGTCTTGAACCAATAGGAATGAAGAGTCCATTGACTGTCATTGTCATCAAAGTTGCCTTTTTAGTCTTTATGGCTCCAGTCATCTTTCTTTTTGCACTCTTCCTTCCCTGTCATGAAAGAAACCCCAAACTCTTCAGCGTTGATGTAGCCTATAATGGTCATCAAGTCATCCAAGCTCTCTGATGGTTTGATGACCAGAGTCTAAATTGGTAGTTTGATTCATCAAGATTGAGATTGCATTATATAGACTCGTCTCCTTCATTGTTGAGTATGACATAACTCGAGTGCTTTATATACTTATGCAATGACTCCACCTTGTCCTGTCGTATGATGATGTATGATGATAAGGTGGATATATGAATGCTTTATTTTCTTCACTGTATTGAACTACTGGGTAACAAGCTTAGCAAGTTCATAGAGCTGGAGATACTACCTAGTTTGATGGTCTTGAATTAATTGTGTTCAACCTTCAACAGCATGCTCAAGAAGGTCAGCATTATATTGCATTGTTAAGTTATGAAGCTGCATAATGTCTCTGTATCGATGCACATATTGTATAAGTTCTCCGATTCTGTCGTACGTTTTGAGTTTCGGGAGGTGAAAATCCTTTAGCAATGGAGCTTCCAATATATGTATGTGGAAGGGTAGTTCATGGAGATTGACACCGATGTCTCATGGATTCTTCTTTTCATTCTCTATCTCGTTTAGTTTGTCTCAGAGTAACTTTATAACGGTCCATGTTTGCATAAGGTGCAGAAGGTCCAATCGCAAAATTTGAAGTATGCTGCGGTGAATGCTAAGAACACCTTCAACCCTTAGGTTAGTAGGCGGATGAGACACGAACAAGGGTTGAATTGGGCAATGAGTGTGATGGTTACTAAGAGGAGCATAGTGTGAGTATGCCTCATTACCCGTGCAAGTGCTTTTATAGTGTATTGAATGCCTCCAATGTCACATACCTTGGGGATGGGGGTGGGATGTTGATGGGTCACTTGTTTGCCACCATCCTCATACATTGCAGAGTTATGATCGGTGTGGACTTTTCCATCTGCTTAGGTTCTTACGTGGGTGTTTCGTATGTTATACATAATGATTTTCATGTTCCTACAAAAATGGTGTCAGTAATGTAGTGCACGACTGAATCTCCCTTAATCCGCTCATGGGTAGTCACGTAATATGCACACATCATAACAACTAAGAGCATTAACGAGGTGAATCTAGACGTGTGACACATACTTTGACTCCTTCGATGCTCAAATAAGAACATGAAGAGGAGATGAAAAAATATATATAATGAGAGAGCACTGAGAATGAGAATGCATTCAATTTCTCCTAAATGTGAGGGTTATATATAGAACTTATGAAAGAGCATTTTGGTAATTCAACTTTGAAGATGTACCCTCAACCATCTAAGGCTAGCCTTATTAGACCTGTTTTAGACTAACGACCCATATGCCTTTACTGATAATGGCCTGTATATCCACTCTTAGTCTGTTCTCCGTAACCTTCGTCCAGCTCCTACTTGCTGCTTGAGTGTTTTCTCCCATTATGTTATTAATATGTTCTCTTTATTAGTGGCAAGCCCCACAATTGCCTTTGATCTGCTAGGGGCGTTCTCAGTACAGAGTAGCATTCCATGTGTCACTCCCATTAAGATGGGGGAAAAATTAGATGGTGATGATCCATTTGTCAGATGGCCCTTAATACAGTCAAATGGAGAAACAAGATTGATGTAACCAAACCTCTGGTGATGGTCTTTAACTAAAAAGGGAAAAATAAGTTGAACCTAAAAATTAAGAGCATGGATCTGTTGTGTTGCGTCTATCGATCACTCTGTCGTGTGCACAATATTCAGGATATGCTTTGCACATCTGCATTAAAAATTATCACATCATGAAATCATTATTATATCCCCCATTTTTCTTATTATTGAAGGCCAAAGGCCTGATAAAAAGACATACAACTTCTACTTTTGTCTGAGTTGATAGACTTAGGGGTGGCAAACGGTTCAGCTAAGGTCGGGTTCGACCTGATCCAGATAGGACTAAACCCGAAACTGACCTGGATTGAATCTGGGTCAGGGTTAGGAAATCAGTACCCGACCTAGGTATAATATGGGTCACCCGAACCCTACTCGGATTTCCTGACAGGTCAGGTTTAGATAAAGTTTGGTTAATTTAAAAAGTGAAGCTTGAAATAACTTGCATATAACAAGCCTTGATCCCATGATCAAAAGGATGAATACAAATGTGCCACCAACTGAGCTAAATAGCCTGATGTTGTGTAAAGATGTAATGGCCCAAACTTAGCCCTTTCTCTCTTTAAAAACAAGCCCAATTTCTTTCCTTCTTTGCATTATTTTTCATTTTCCCATTTGGTTTAAAGCCCACAAAGCCCACTTTTAGTGGCCCACTTTCACTTCTTTTTAAAAAACACTAACCAATGATTTTCTCCCCCTCACTCGCGCTAGCCCAGTGACCACCCCTTTGCCCTCACACGAGCGGTGGCGACAATCGAACGCAACCGAATGTTCCGATCGAAGCCCTAATCGATTGGTCTGTTTTCGAAAACCTTATTTGACGACGTCGCGGCATTCAAGTGAGTTCGACTCAAACTAAAAATCCTTTTACGCATTTAGTTTTTCACCTTCGACCCCCTTCTCTTCTATTTAAGTGACGACAATTCTGGGGTTTATTTTCCATGCGAAAATTATCTTTTCTTCTTCAAAGTTTCTTGTTTTTTTTGCTCGATTGGGGTTTTGGAGGCTTTCGGTTCGATCGATCGGCTTTCTTGGAGTCTTCGGTTGATTTTTCTGAGATTTTGCTCGTAGTTTTTCTTGACTACGATGCAAGTAGATTCGATCTCTACTAAATATTTTAATTAATTATTTGCAAGTTTTAATTGAGATGGAAGTGATGATTCATGGGGTTACTCCCCGATGAATATTTTTGGCACCAACCCTAGTCTCACGGTGTCTTAGCCGTTTGCTTTTTTCGTTTGGACACTTGCGTTGATATCTAGTTGTGGTCAGTCGCCAAGGAGAAGGCACGACATGTGGTTGCTATCGGTGATGGGTTAGTTGCTTGCTGTTTCTCCTGTTGGTTGTTTCTTCTATTGGTTGCATGTTGTTTCTCCTGTTGGTTACTTACCAATCTTGTTTGTATGCTTGCTTGTTGATCTTGTTGTCTGCTTGCTGTTCTCCTGCTGCTTGTTTGTTGTTGTTTGCTCATGGGTGTACAGGTTGCTTGTTGTTGACTCATGGGAGTTTTAGTTTTACTGTTGCTGAAGCCTTTTGATTCAGTTTGCTTGTCTCTGTATATTAGTTTTGGTTCATGATTGTTGGTGGTTTTTAGCATGCCTTACCGAATGTCACCATTCGAATTGTATGAAGAGCGGATACAGTTGGACAATCTCTTGAAGGAAGGGTGAATACGACCCAGTGTCTTCTTGGGGCGCTCCAATATTATTAGTGAACAAGAAAGATGGATCCAAACGGATGTGCGTTGATTACAGGGAACTAAACAAGCTCACGGTGAAGAAAAAGTATCACATTCCTCACATCGACAACTTATTTGATCAGCTTGGAGGATCGAGTGCTTTTTCTAAATTGGACTTGAAGATCGACTATCATCAGTTGAAGGTCAAAAAAGAGGATGTGTATAAGACATCATTCATCACTAGATACGGACACTGCGAGTTTCTGATGATGCCGTTTCGTGTGACTAGTGCACTGACGATATTCATGAATCTCATGTACCAAGTATTATACGAGTATCTGGATAAGTTCGTAGTGGTGTATCTTGACGACATATTGGTATACTCGAAGAATGCACAGGAGCACACCGGACATTTGAGTTCGGTCCTAAAGACATTGAGGCGGAACACGTTGTATGCTAAGTACAGTAAGTGCGAGTTCTGGCTGAACAAGTTGGTATTTCTAGGCCATATGGTTTCGGGAGAAGGAATTTTTGTGAACCCAGAAAAGGTTGCAGCAGTCCAAAATTGGCCGGTCCCTAAGACAGTATCAGAGATTCGAAGTTTCCTAGTATTAGCCAGTTACTATATGAGATTCATCAAGGATTTTTTGAGAATCGCAGAGCCAAATACACGATTGATTAGGAAGGATGTAATGTATGTGTGGTCAAAAGCTTGTAACGATGCTTTTCAAGAATTGAAGAAGTGATTGACGACTGCGTCGATATTGGTCATTCCAGATCGTATGGGAGACTTTGAGGTGTTTTACGACGCATCTGGCAAAGGTTATGGGTGTGTGCTTCATCAGCACGGACGCATTGTCGCATATGCATCAAGTCAATCGAAGAATCACTAGAAGAATTACCTCACTCATGATCTTTAGTTGGCAGCAGTAATATTTGCCTTGAAGATTTGGAGACACTTTCTACTTGGGGAGCGTGTGAATGTATATATGGACCATAAGAGTTTAACATACATCTTTACGCAGAAGAAGCTGAACCAGCGACAACGGAAATAGATCGAGCTCATAGCGAATTACAACATTGACATTCAGTACCATCCTGGGAAGGTCAAAGTCGGCTTCTAGGAGTATTGATTCTTAGGACACAATGGAGGCTACATCAAAAGATCCGTGAAATGGAAATAGATGTGGTATTATCTGGATTAACCTCGTTATTGACAAACATGGAGATACAGTCGACGCTGGTAGACAAGATTAAGTTTGCACATGCGTGAGATACAAAGCTTGCGGATCAGGAACATGACATTGGCGGGACAGAGACCAGAATTTCAGATACATGCAGTTGGGTCCTTGAGATACGGAAATAGATTATGTGTACAATCGGGAGATGTCAGTGAGGGGCTACTAAAGGAAGCACACAGTTCCCCGTACTCAATCTATCTAGGAGGCATTAAGATGTATCAAGACTTACGACGAAATTATTGGTGGCGCAAAATGAAGAGAAACATGGCGCGAAGTGTGGCCAGATGCATGGTATGTCAGCAGGTGAAGGATGAACATCATTGCATTGTCGGTCTTTTACAGTCTCTGCCCATCCCTGAGTGGAAGTTGTAACATATCACGATGGACTTCGTGACAAGACTACCGAAGAGTAAAAAAGCAACATGACACTGTTTAGGTGATGTTGATCGATTAACCAAGTCGGCCCATTTTATTCCATTTAGGGTTGGCCAGTCTACAGATGCTCTTGCCAAGAGGTACATGAAGAAAATTGTGAAATTACACGGGGTCCTAGTGAGTATCGTTTCAGATAGGGACACCCGGTTTACTTTGCAATTCTGGATGAGTCTACAGGAGAAGTTGAGTACGCAATTGAAGTTTAGTACAACACACTGTTGGATCTGGATCGTAGCCTAGAGGGGGGGTGAATAGGCTATTAAAATATTCGTGTAACCCACGAACAAACACACGCAGTTATAAGCACATGCAGGGTAATAAAATATCAATCACAGAGTACGCACAGATATACCCTGGTTCGGTCGTCCCCACGAACTACTCCAGCCTCCGAAAGCAAATACTAGATAGATATGTAATCTTGTACAGCTACAATGAGTCAAGATCCTAAATTTACTCTCACCTAGCTCGTACGCACACCACGTGCTCTACACTCTCAATCTAGTCAGATGCTCTCTCTCCGTGACGACTCCCAAAGTCGTCAGGTCCCCAAAAGTAACACAGAAGGTAAAGTTTCCCCTACAGAGATCGCTACACCAATACAAAGATAAATAAATAGAGTTTTAGAAATGCTCAGTAATGGTGTGTCATCTCTGTCGTTCAGTGCGTGTCAGATCTCCTCTGACGATGATGTAGATATTTCGGCAACTCGTGCAACTCAATTTGTGCTTGCGGCTATGGTACTCTCAATTTTGTGTACTTTGAATCCCTTTCTTCCTCTCTGTCAAAATATGCGGTATATGCTCTTCAACAAGTCGGCATGTGCATGGGGTCTTCAAGTAATTCGGCAACCTTGTGCTCTCTCAATTGATTGCCTGGGCTTGCAACCAAATCCTCCCTTGATTGCCTGCACACAAAAACAAACAGAGCTTCAGCCAGTCAAAAAAAGAGGCAAAGAAATTTTCGGCTCTCCTTAATTTTTTTGTGAGATGCGCCGCCTTGGGGATTTAGATGAGCAAGATAATTTTGTCAGCCCTGGGTTCCCCTTTAAAAATTTTGATGATGATAATAAAACAAAACTCCTTAAAATGCAAACAAGAAATAACTCCCTTATTTAATTTGTTGATGTGTCTGTGTGCTCATGAAGATAATGGAGGGAGTTAAAACGAACTGCTCTTTGAGATTTTTCACACACACAAATTATTTGGCCCTGTTGATTTATATGTGTGCCTGCAAATCAAAAAGGAAAAAGAGTTAAGCTTTTAATTAATCACATAAACATTATACTTACCTTTTTTTAATGCAGGCACATGGGGAGTTTGCTGCTTGGTCTCAATTGTCAAATATTTCGGCTACTTGGAGATTTGTGTGCCCTAGGGAATTTTCAACTTGTGTTGTGCGGCTGCAAACAAAAACACAAAAGAAAATGGCCGGCTCTCCCACAAGAGATTTGATTGGGCTGTCGAAGAAGGATGCGCAAAGGAATTCGGCTGTTTCTTATCTCTCAAGAGGATGCGGCATCAAGGGTTCTAGGAGAAAGCGAAAAAATAATACGGCTTGGTTTTTCTTTTCAATTGTGGCCGGCCTCTATGAGTTTGTTGGAATTTTTGGTGTAGCCGCGCTGAACTTAGGGTTCATGAAGGTTGGGTATATATAGGGATGGGAGATATGTTTGGTAGACTATTGTAGAATCCCTAGAAAATAGGAATTATCGATTCACACCCATCTTTGAATAGGAACCCATATGGAATGAGTATTGGCTAAGGAGTTTGAATGGCAACAGGAATTGATCCAATCTCCAAACAAGATTTGGCTCTATCTCTCCATATTGGACCAAGTCCAAGTTGCACATGACTAGCCACTTTTTCCATCAAATTGATCGAATCGCCTTTGAGCGTGTCATTCCTGAAAAGCACTTAACACACACGTTAAATAGTTCGCACACGTTTGTCATCATTAAACTAAAGTTCCTAAATCGTTGCGTCCAACAATCTCACCCTTTTGATGATGACAAACAAATAAAGGATTTGTACAAATAAGTGTGCATGTGTGAAGTGTGATGAAGGATGTAATGCAATATGATATATTCAATGAGATGCGATCAAACATTACTAACATACACAATATAACAATGAAATTAGCATGCTCCCCCTTTTTCCAAGCTCCCCATATTCATGTATTTTCAATGCTCCCGCTTAAACCAATAATACCGTATTTTGTGCCAACATTACCACAAATCTTTTTTCAACACTTTTCTCCCCCTTTGTCATCATCGCAATTGTATTCTTGAAGATTAAAACATACCACATGCAAAAAGAGAGCATTATTAACTATAACTAGCATTTGCATGTCGTCATTCTATATTTAGCACTTCAAATCCAATGATAATAATAATTAGAATTCAACACCATCGTGTAAGTGCAATTATTAAACATAGACGTACAAAGGTATATACTTTTAGAAACTCAACCAAATCAATCCAACATTTTCCACAATAACTTTGTATCACTTAGGATTGATTTTCCCCACCTCATCAAAGATGAGTTTAAGGTATCACACTCCAAAACATGGCCTATAAGGACTCTTAGATGTGGGGGTGACATTGCTTGACGAGTAAGAACACCAACGCTAAAGTTTACCCATAAAGCTTATGTTGGATACTCGTGGGTAGTGTATTTGCCATGAATTGTTTCCATTTTACATACAGAGCAATTTTCATGTTTTTTTCATATTCATTTCCTTTGTTTTGTGCTCAAATTTTTATTCATGGCAACTCACATCATATCCCTTAGATTTTTTCAGTTAATAATCATCCTATATTCACTTTCCAATATTCATAAATAGTATCTCCAAAAGTACAACATAGTTTAACATTCGTGGAAGTGAAAGTAGGTGTAGAAATCATATTATCAATTCATCGAACTTTGCATGGCTATTATGAAATAAAACATACACATGTAGCCATAATAATACTACTACAATTTCTACATGGATATGATCATCATTCATTTGTAGCCCTAGAATGATGCAAAGAGGAAGAAATGCAATAAGCTCATTTTTTTTGTTTTTGTCTTTTTCAATTTTTTTTCAATTTTATAATAAAATAAAAAACACACTAAAAACATTCAAGCAAACAAAAACAAAAGCAAAAAAAATCCAAGCACACAAAAAATGTTAACAGAAAAAAAGAATGCTATGAAGGTATGCATTAAGTTCAAAGAATGAGATATACCTTCGCGTCGCTATTTGACTAAGGAGCTAAAATATTGAGACTCTCAATTTATCACTCCTCGCCAAATTTCCGTCTCACCTACAAAAGAGGTGTTATGTGTGACCTTGGAATCCAACAAGGTCCACTAGCGTTAGTCAATAAGGATTTAGGAACCCATATTTATTTGAATTTAATATTGGAGTTCCTATATTTGCAATAATACGATGTGTGACCAACACTATCACATGTAAAGCACTTTGCATGCACATTTTTAGCAAATGGAAGGCACATTGTGAAATTTTTTATACTTAGGCTTTTCAACATTTTTAGCACTAAATCCAAGGCCACGCCTATTATTGCCATACAATTGATTTCCAAGAATGATATCCAAGTTTTGTTTTCCTATGGAAAATCTTTCTAATGACAATTCTAAGGTGGTGGCTTTGGATTTCAAGATATTGTTTTCATTCACAAGCAAAGTGCAATTACTAATGAAAGCTCGCTTGTTTTCCTCTTCTTTCTTTTCAAAGTCCCTCATTTTTTCTTTAAGTTCAAGATTTAGCATGTTAATCTTTTCAGAAAGCAATTCATTTTCAGCTTCAAGCTTTATCTTATCTAGCTTATACATGCTAATATCCTTTAATAAAGAGGGACATGAAGGATAATCAGTTTTTTCAGGCAAGCTAGTTTTCTCTTTTTCTAAAATGGTAATGGTAGCTTTGCATGCAACAAGCTCTTGTTTAAGATTTTTCATTTCTATGGACATGTCATACTCAGTTTGTTGCATATCAAAGTTATCATTCCTATAACTATCCACATCAGCTTCTAGCTCATCAATTCTACATTGCATTCCTTTACAAATTTCTAAAAGTTCAGCTTTAGTGGGAGATTCTACCTCATTGTGTTTGGCCATACATGCCATAACGGAGTGGGCTTCATATTCCTCCTCCTCCTCAGCTTCGCTATCCATGTCCCACGTCAGCACTTTCATTTTTCCTTTTGCAACTTGAGCTGTGTTGTTGTGGACAATCTTTTATGTGATGTCCCTTTTTCCTGCATTTAAAACATTCATTTCTATTAATAGATTTCTGATCAAAAGAATTTCTATTAAAATTAGAATTATTAGAACGAATGAACCTTTTTCTCATCTCAGTTCTTCCTTGATCAGTCTGAATGTATCTCCTGAAGTTTCTGACCATTAAAGCTTGCTCTTCATCGAGATCGTCGTCGTTAGCTTGAAGAGATAATGGTGTGGAAGCTTTGGTCTTCTCTTCAGGTTTCTCTCTGGCTTCTATACTCTGCAACTCAAGCTCGTGTGACATTAGGTTGCTATCAAGTTCTCCACTTTCATTGTTGATAAGTCCTTAGTTTCTTGAATAGCGGTGACTTTAGGCCTGAACGAGCTTGGTAGCGCCCTTAAGATCTTTCGCACCTGTTCATGGCTAGAGTATGACTTACCGAGGGAACTGGATTTGTAGACGATGTCCGTGAACCTCGCAAACATCTCTTTCACAGATTCTGTTGGTAGCATGCGGAAGCTCTCATATTCTGTGCAAAGCCCCGCAAGTCTGGATTCCTTCACTTGCGATGTTCCCTCGTGTGTCACCTCCAGAGTATGCCAGATTTCCTGCGCAGTTAGACAATGTGAGATACGATTAAACTCGGATTTATCAAGAGAGCATATAAGCGCATTCATAGCTTTACCATTAAGAGTATAAAGTTTCTTATCAGCTAAATCCCACTTGTCTTTAGGCTTAATCATAACAGTGTCTTCAATTTTAATAGTGGGTAGACTATAACCATTTTCAACAATATCCCACACATCATAATCAACAGACAATAAATAGATTTTCATCCTAGCCTTCCAATATGCAAAGTCTACACCGTTAAACTTAGGGGGACGGGCTATAGACTGACCTTCAGCAAATGCACAATCAGATATATTCATGGTCATAAAAAAATCTAGACTAGATCCTCTAAACTGGCTTTGATACCACTTGTTGGATCTGGATTGTAGCCTAGAAGGGGGGTGAATAGAATAGGCTATTAAAATATTCGTGTAACCCACAAACAAACACACGCAGTTATAAGCACATGCATGGTAATAAAATATCAATCACAGAGTACGCACAGATATACCCTGGTTCGGTCGTCCCCACGAACTACTCCAACCTCCGAAAGCAAATACTAGATAGATATGTAATCTTGTACAGTTACAATGAGTCAAGATCCTAAATTTACTCTCACCTAGCTCGTACGCACACCACGTGCTCTACACTCTCAATCTAGTCAGATGCTCTCCCTCCGTGACGACTCCCAAAGTCGTCAGGTCCCCAAAAGTAACACAGAAGGTAAAGTTTCCCCTACAGAGATCGCTACACCAATACAAAGATAAATAAATAGAGTTTTAGAAATGCTCAGTAATGGTGTGTCATCTCTGTCGTTCAGTGCGTGTCAGATCTCCTCTGACGATGATGTAGATATTTCGGCAACTCGTGCAACTCAATTTGTGCTTGCGGCTATGGTACTCTCAATTTTGTGTACTTTGAATCCCTTTCTTCCTCTCTGTCAAAATATGCGGTATATGCTCTTCAACAAGTCGGCATGTGCATGGGGTCTTCAAGTAATTCGGCAACCTTGTGCTCTCTCAATTGATTGCCTGGGCTTGCAACCAAATCCTCCCTTGATTGCCTGCACACAAAAACAAACAGAGCTTCAGCCAGTCAAAAAAAGAGGCAAAGAAATTTTCGGCTCTCCTTAATTTTTTTGTGAGATGCGCCGCCTTGGGGATTTAGATGAGCAAGATAATTTTGTCAGCCCTGGGTTCCCCTTTAAAAATTTTGATGATGATAATAAAACAAAACTCCTAAAAAATGCAAACAAGAAATAACTCCCTTATTTAATTTGTTGATGTGCCTGTGTGCTCATGAAGATAATGGAGGGAGTTAAAACGAACTGCTCTTTGAGATTTTTCACACACACAAATTATTTGGCCCTGTTGATTTATATGTGTGCCTGCAAATCAAAAAGGAAAAAGAGTTAAGCTTTTAATTAATCACATAAACATTATACTTACCTTTTTTAATGCAGGCACATGGGGAGTTTGCTGCTTGGTCTCAATTGTCAAATATTTCGGCTACTTGGAGATTTGTGTGCCCTGGGGAATTTTCAACTTGTGTTGTGCGGCTGCAAACAAAAACACAAGAAAATGGCCGGCTCTCCCACAAGAGATTTGATTGGGCTGTCGAAGAAGGATGCGCAAAGGAATTCGGCTGTTTCTTATCTCTCAAGAGGATGCGGCATCAAGGGTTCTAGGAGAAAGCGAAAAAATAATACGGCTTGGTTTTTCTTTTCAATTGTGGCCGGCCTCTATGAGTTTGTTGGAATTTTTGGTGTAGCCGCGCTGAACTTAGGGTTCATGAAGGTTGGGTATATATAGGGATGGGAGATAGGTTTGGTAGACTATTGTAGAATCCCTAGAAAATAGGAATTATCGATTCACACCCATCTTTGAATAGGAACCCATATGGAATGAGTATTGGCTAAGGAGTTTGAATGGCAACAGGAATTGATCCAATCTCCAAACAAGATTTGGCTCTATCTCTCCATATTGGACCAAGTCCAAGTTGCACATGACTAGCCACTTTTTCCATCAAATTGATCGAATCGCCTTTGAGCGTGTCATTCCTGAAAAGCACTTAACACACACGTTAAATAGTTCGCACACGTTTGTCATCATCAAACTAAAGTTCCTAAATCGTTGCGTCCAACAATCTCACCCTTTTGATGATGACAAACAAATAAAGGATTTGTACAAATAAGTGTGCATGTGTGAAGTGTGATGAAGGATGTAATGCAATATGATATATTCAATGAGATGCGATCAAACATTACTAACATGCACAATATAACAATGAAATTAGCATGCTCCCCCTTTTTCCAAGCTCCCCATATTCATGTATTTTCAATGCTCCCGCTTAAACCAATAATACCGTATTTTGTGCCAACATTACCACAAATCTTTTTTCAACACTTTTCTCCCCCTTTGTCATCATCGCAATTGTATTCTTGAAGATTAAAACATACCACATGCAAAAAGAGAGCATTATTAACTATAACTAGCATTTGCATGTCGTCATTCTATATTTAGCACTTCAAATCCAATGATAATAATAATTAGAATTCAACACCATCGTGTAAGTGCAATTATTAAACATAGACGTACAAAGGTATATACTTTTAGAAACTCAACCAAATCAATCCAACATTTTCCACAATAACTTTGTATCACTTAGGATTGATTTTCCCCACCTCATCAAAGATGAGTTTAAGGTATCACACTCCAAAACATGGCCTATAAGGACTCTTAGATGTGGGGGTGACATTGCTTGACGAGTAAGAACACCAACGCTAAAGTTTACCCATAAAGCTTATGTTGGATACTCGTGGGTAGTGTATTTGCCATGAATTGTTTCCATTTTACATACAGAGCAATTTTCATGTTTTTTCATATTCATTTCCTTTGTTTTGTGCTCAAATTTTTATTCATGGCAACTCACATCATATCCCTTAGATTTTTTCAGTTAATAATCATCCTATATTCACTTTCCAATATTCATAAATAGTATCTCCAAAAGTACAACATAGTTTAACATTCGTGGAAGTGAAAGTAGGTGTAGAAATCATATTATCAATTCATCGAACTTTGCATGGCTATTATGAAATAAAACATACACATGTAGCCATAATAATACTACTACAATTTCTACATGGATATGATCATCATTCATTTGTAGCCCTAGAATGATGCAAAGAGGAAGAAATGCAATAAGCTCATTTTTTTTGTTTTTGTCTTTTTCAATTTTTTTTCAATTTTATAATAAAATAAAAAACACACTAAAAACATTCAAGCAAACAAAAACAAAAGCAAAAAAAATCCAAGCACACAAAAAATGTTAACAGAAAAAAAGAATGCTATGAAGGTATGCATTAAGTTCAAAGAATGAGATATACCTTCGCGTCGCTATTTGACTAAGGAGCTAAAATATTGAGACTCTCAATTTATCACTCCTCGCCAAATTTCCGTCTCACCTACAAAAGAGGTGTTATGTGTGACCTTGGAATCCAACAAGGTCCACTAGCGTTAGTCAATAAGGATTTAGGAACCCATATTTATTTGAATTTAATATTGGAGTTCCTATATTTGCAATAATACGATGTGTGACCAACACTATCACATGTAAAGCACTTTGCATGCACATTTTTAGCAAATGGAAGGCACATTGTGAAATTTTTTATACTTAGGCTTTTCAACATTTTTAGCACTAAATCCAAGGCCACGCCTATTATTGCCATACAATTGATTTCCAAGAATGATATCCAAGTTTTGTTTTCCTATGGAAAATCTTTCTAATGACAATTCTAAGGTGGTGGCTTTGGATTTCAAGATATTGTTTTCATTCACAAGCAAAGTGCAATTACTAATGAAAGCTCGCTTGTTTTCCTCTTCTTTCTTTTCAAAGTCCCTCATTTTTTCTTTAAGTTCAAGATTTAGCATGTTAATCTTTTCAGAAAGCAATTCATTTTCAGCTTCAAGCTTTATCTTATCTAGCTTATACATGCTAATATCCTTTAATAAAGAGGGACATGAAGGATAATCAGTTTTTTCAGGCAAGCTAGTTTTCTCTTTTTCTAAAATGGTAATGGTAGCTTTGCATGCAACAAGCTCTTGTTTAAGATTTTTCATTTCTATGGACATGTCATACTCAGTTTGTTGCATATCAAAGTTATCATTCCTATAACTATCCACATCAGCTTCTAGCTCATCAATTCTACATTGCATTCCTTTACAAATTTCTAAAAGTTCAGCTTTAGTGGGAGATTCTACCTCATTGTGTTTGGCCATACATGCCATAACGGAGTGGGCTTCATATTCCTCCTCCCCCTCAGCTTCGCTATCCATGTCCCACGTCAGCACTTTCATTTTTCCTTTTGCAACTTGAGCTGTGTTGTTGTGGACAATCTTTTATATGATGTCCCTTTTTCCTGCATTTAAAACATTCATTTCTATTAATAGATTTCTGATCAAAAGAATTTCTACTAAAATTAGAATTATTAGAACGAATGAACCTTTTTCCCATCTCAATTCTTCCTTGATCAGTCTGAATGTATCTCCTGAAGTTTCTGACCATTAAAGCTTGCTCTTCATCAAGATCGTCGTCGTTAGCTTGAAGAGATAATGGTGTGGAAGCTTTGGTCTTCTCTTCAGGTTTCTCTCTGGCTTCTATACTCTGCAACTCAAGCTCGTGTGACATTAGGTTGCTATCAAGTTCTCCACTTTCATTGTTGATAAGTCCTTAGCTTCTTGAATAGCGGTGACTTTAGGCCTGAACGAGCTTGGTAGCGCCCTTAAGATCTTTCGCATCTGTTCATGGCTAGAGTATGGCTTACCGAGGGAACTGGATTTGTAGACGATGTCCGTGAACCTCGCAAACATCTCTTTCACAGATTCTGTTGGTAGCATGCGGAAGCTCTCATATTCTGTGCAAAGCCCCGCAAGTCTGGATTCCTTCACTTGCGATGTTCCCTCGTGTGTCACCTCCAGAGTATGCCAGATTTCCTGCGCAGTTAGACAATGTGAGATACGATTAAACTCGGATTTATCAAGAGAGCATATAAGCGCATTCATAGCTTTACCATTAAGAGTATAAAGTTTCTTATCAGCTAAATCCCACTTGTCTTTAGGCTTAATCATAACAGTGTCTTCAATTTTAATAGTGGGTAGACTATAACCATTTTCAACAATATCCCACACATCATAATCTACAGACACTAAATAGATTTTCATCCTAGCCTTCCAATATGCAAAGTCTACACCGTTAAACTTAGGGGGACGGGCTATAGACTGACCTTCAGCAAATGCACAATCAGATATATTCATGGTCATAAAAAAATCTAGACTAGATCCTCTAAACTGGCTTTGATACCACTTGTTGGATCTGGATTGTAGCCTAGAAGGGGGGTGAATAGAATAGGCTATTAAAATATTCGTGTAACCCACAAACAAACACACGCAGTTATAAGCACATGCATGGTAATAAAATATCAATCACAGAGTACGCACAGATATACCCTGGTTCGGTCGTCCCCACGAACTACTCCAACCTCCGAAAGCAAATACTAGATAGATATGTAATCTTGTACAGTTACAATGAGTCAAGATCCTAAATTTACTCTCACCTAGCTCGTACGCACACCACGTGCTCTACACTCTCAATCTAGTCAGATGCTCTCTCTCCGTGACGACTCCCAAAGTCGTCAGGTCCCCAAAAGTAACACAGAAGGTAAAATTTCCCCTACAGAGATCGCTACACCAATACAAAGATAAATAAATAGAGTTTTAGAAATGCTCAGTAATGGTGTGTCATCTCTGTCGTTCAGTGCGTGTCAGATCTCCTCTGACGATGATGTAGATATTTCGGCAACTCGTGCAACTCAATTTGTGCTTGCGGCTATGGTACTCTCAATTTTGTGTACTTTGAATCCCTTTCTTCCTCTCTGTCAAAATATGCGGTATATGCTCTTCAACAAGTCGGCATGTGCATGGGGTCTTCAAGTAATTCGGCAACCTTGTGCTCTCTCAATTGATTGCCTGGGCTTGCAACCAAATGCTCCCTTGATTGCCTGCACACAAAAACAAACAGAGCTTCAGCCAGTCAAAAAAAGAGGCAAAGAAATTTTCGGCTCTCCTTAATTTTTTTGTGAGATGCGCCGCCTTGGGGATTTAGATGAGCAAGATAATTTTGTCAGCCCTGGGTTCCCCTTTAAAAATTTTGATGATGATAATAAAACAAAACTCCTAAAAATGCAAACAAGAAATAACTCCCTTATTTAATTTGTTGATGTGTCTGTGTGCTCATGAAGATAATGGAGGGAGTTAAAACGAACCGCTCTTTGAGATTTTTCACACACACAAATTATTTGGCCCTGTTGATTTATATGTGTGCCTGCAAATCAAAAAGGAAAAAGAGTTAAGCTTTTAATTAATCACATAAACATTATACTTACCTTTTTTTAATGCAGGCACATGGGGAGTTTGCTGCTTGGTCTCAATTGTCAAATATTTCGGCTACTTGGAGATTTGTGTGCCCTAGGGAATTTTCAACTTGTGTTGTGCGGCTGCAAACAAAAACACAAAAGAAAATGGCAGGCTCTCCCACAAGAGATTTGATTGGGCTGTCGAAGAAGGATGCGCAAAGGAATTCGGCTGTTTCTTATCTCTCAAGAGGATGCGGCATCAAGGGTTCTAGGAGAAAGCGAAAAAATAATACGGCTTGGTTTTTCTTTTCAATTGTGGCCGGCCTCTATGAGTTTGTTGGAATTTTGGTGTAGCCGCGCTGAACTTAGGGTTCATGAAGGTTGGGTATATATAGGGATGGGAGATAGGTTTGGTAGACTATTGTAGAATCCCTAGAAAATAGGAATTATCGATTCACACCCATCTTTGAATAGGAACCCATATGGAATGAGTATTGGCTAAGGAGTTTGAATGGCAACAGGAATTGATCCAATCTCCAAACAAGATTTGGCTCTATCTCTCCATATTGGACCAAGTCCAAGTTGCACATGACTAGCCACTTTTTCCATCAAATTGATCGAATCGCCTTTGAGCGTGTCATTCCTGAAAAGCACTTAACACACACGTTAAATAGTTCGCACACGTTTGTCATCATCAAACTAAAGTTCCTAAATCGTTGCGTCCAACAATCTCACCCTTTTGATGATGACAAACAAATAAAGGATTTGTACAAATAAGTGTGCATGTGTGAAGTGTGATGAAGGATGTAATGCAATATGATATATTCAATGAGATGCGATCAAACATTACTAACATGCACAATATAACAATGAAATTAGCATGCTCCCCCTTTTTCCAAGCTCCCCATATTCATGTATTTTCAATGCTCCCGCTTAAACCAATAATACCGTATTTTGTGCCAACATTACCACAAATCTTTTTTCAACACTTTTCTCCCCCTTTGTCATCATCGCAATTGTATTCTTGAAGATTAAAACATACCACATGCAAAAAGAGAGCATTATTAACTATAACTAGCATTTGCATGTCGTCATTCTATATTTAGCACTTCAAATCCAATGATAATAATAATTAGAATTCAACACCATCGTGTAAGTGCAATTATTAAACATAGACGTACAAAGGTATATACTTTTAGAAACTCAACCAAATCAATCCAACATTTTCCACAATAACTTTGTATCACTTAGGATTGATTTTCCCCACCTCATCAAAGATGAGTTTAAGGTATCACACTCCAAAACATGGCCTATAAGGACTCTTAGATGTGGGGGTGACATTGCTTGACGAGTAAGAACACCAACGCTAAAGTTTACCCATAAAGCTTATGTTGGATACTCGTGGGTAGTGTATTTGCCATGAATTGTTTCCATTTTACATACAGAGCAATTTTCATGTTTTTTTCATATTCATTTCCTTTGTTTTGTGCTCAAATTTTTATTCATGGCAACTCACATCATATCCCTTAGATTTTTTCAGTTAATAATCATCCTATATTCACTTTCCAATATTCATAAATAGTATCTCCAAAAGTACAACATAGTTTAACATTCGTGGAAGTGAAAGTAGGTGTAGAAATCATATTATCAATTCATCGAACTTTGCATGGCTATTATGAAATAAAACATACACATGTAGCCATAATAATACTACTACAATTTCTACATGGATATGATCATCATTCATTTGTAGCCCTAGAATGATGCAAAGAGGAAGAAATGCAATAAGCTCATTTTTTTTGTTTTTGTCTTTTTCAATTTTTTTTCAATTTTATAATAAAATAAAAAACACACTAAAAACATTCAAGCAAACAAAAACAAAAGCAAAAAAAATCCAAGCACACAAAAAATGTTAACAGAAAAAAAGAATGCTATGAAGGTATGCATTAAGTTCAAAGAATGAGATATACCTTCGCGTCGCTATTTGACTAAGGAGCTAAAATATTGAGACTCTCAATTTATCACTCCTCGCCAAATTTCCGTCTCACCTACAAAAGAGGTGTTATGTGTGACCTTGGAATCCAACAAGGTCCACTAGCGTTAGTCAATAAGGATTTAGGAACCCATATTTATTTGAATTTAATATTGGAGTTCCTATATTTGCAATAATACGATGTGTGACCAACACTATCACATGTAAAGCACTTTGCATGCACATTTTTAGCAAATGGAAGGCACATTGTGAAATTTTTTATACTTAGGCTTTTCAACATTTTTAGCACTAAATCCAAGGCCACGCCTATTATTGCCATACAATTGATTTCCAAGAATGATATCCAAGTTTTGTTTTCCTATGGAAAATCTTTCTAATGACAATTCTAAGGTGGTGGCTTTGGATTTCAAGATATTGTTTTCATTCACAAGCAAAGTGCAATTACTAATGAAAGCTCGCTTGTTTTCCTCTTCTTTCTTTTCAAAGTCCCTCATTTTTTCTTTAAGTTCAAGATTTAGCATGTTAATCTTTTCAGAAAGCAATTCATTTTCAGCTTCAAGCTTTATCTTATCTAGCTTATACATGCTAATATCCTTTAATAAAGAGGGACATGAAGGATAATCAGTTTTTTCAGGCAAGCTAGTTTTCTCTTTTTCTAAAATGGTAATGGTAGCTTTGCATGCAACAAGCTCTTGTTTAAGATTTTTCATTTCTATGGACATGTCATACTCAGTTTGTTGCATATCAAAGTTATCATTCCTATAACTATCCACATCAGCTTCTAGCTCATCAATTCTACATTGCATTCCTTTACAAATTTCTAAAAGTTCAGCTTTAGTGGGAGATTCTACCTCATTGTGTTTGGCCATACATGCCATAACGGAGTGGGCTTCATATTCCTCCTCCCCCTCAGCTTCGCTATCCATGTCCCACGTCAGCACTTTCATTTTTCCTTTTGCAACTTGAGCTGTGTTGTTGTGGACAATCTTTTATGTGATGTCCCTTTTTCCTGCATTTAAAACATTCATTTCTATTAATAGATTTCTGATCAAAAGAATTTCTACTAAAATTAGAATTATTAGAACGAATGAACCTTTTTCCCATCTCAATTCTTCCTTGATCAGTCTGAATGTATCTCCTGAAGTTTCTGACCATTAAAGCTTGCTCTTCATCAAGATCGTCGTCGTTAGCTTGAAGAGATAATGGTGTGGAAGCTTTGGTCTTCTCTTCAGGTTTCTCTCTGGCTTCTATACTCTGCAACTCAAGCTCGTGTGACATTAGGTTGCTATCAAGTTCTCCACTTTCATTGTTGATAAGTCCTTAGCTTCTTGAATAGCGGTGACTTTAGGCCTGAACGAGCTTGGTAGCGCCCTTAAGATCTTTCGCACCTGTTCATGGCTAGAGTATGGCTTACCGAGGGAACTGGATTTGTAGACGATGTCCGTGAACCTCGCAAACATCTCTTTCACAGATTCTGTTGGTAGCATGCGGAAGCTCTCATATTCTGTGCAAAGCCCCGCAAGTCTGGATTCCTTCACTTGCGATGTTCCCTCGTGTGTCACCTCCAGAGTATGCCAGATTTCCTGCGCAGTTAGACAATGTGAGATACGATTAAACTCGGATTTATCAAGAGAGCATATAAGCGCATTCATAGCTTTACCATTAAGAGTATAAAGTTTCTTATCAGCTAAATCCCACTTGTCTTTAGGCTTAATCATAACAGTGTCTTCAATTTTAATAGTGGGTAGACTATAACCATTTTCAACAATATCCCACACATCATAATCTACAGACACTAAATAGATTTTCATTCTAGCCTTCCAATATGCAAAGTCTACACCGTTAAACTTAGGGGGACGGGCTATAGACTGACCTTCAGCAAATGCACAATCAGATATATTCATGGTCATAAAAAAATCTAGACTAGATCCTCTAAACTAGCTTTGATACCACTTGTTGGATCTGGATTGTAGCCTAGAAGGGGGGTGAATAGAATAGGCTATTAAAATATTCGTGTAACCCACAAACAAACACACGCAGTTATAAGCACATGCATGGTAATAAAATATCAATCACAGAGTACGCACAGATATACCCTGGTTCGGTCGTCCCCACGAACTACTCCAACCTCCGAAAGCAAATACTAGATAGATATGTAATCTTGTACAGTTACAATGAGTCAAGATCCTAAATTTACTCTCACCTAGCTCGTACGCACACCACGTGCTCTACACTCTCAATCTAGTCAGATGCTCTCCCTCCGTGACGACTCCCAAAGTCGTCAGGTCCCCAAAAGTAACACAGAAGGTAAAGTTTCCCCTACAGAGATCGCTACACCAATACAAAGATAAATAAATAGAGTTTTAGAAATGCTCAGTAATGGTGTGTCATCTCTGTCGTTCAGTGCGTGTCAGATCTCCTCTGACGATGATGTAGATATTTCGGCAACTCGTGCAACTCAATTTGTGCTTGCGGCTATGGTACTCTCAATTTTGTGTACTTTGAATCCCTTTCTTCCTCTCTGTCAAAATATGCGGTATATGCTCTTCAACAAGTCGGCATGTGCATGGGGTCTTCAAGTAATTCGGCAACCTTGTGCTCTCTCAATTGATTGCCTGGGCTTGCAACCAAATCCTCCCTTGATTGCCTGCACACAAAAACAAACAGAGCTTCAGCCAGTCAAAAAAAGAGGCAAAGAAATTTTCGGCTCTCCTTAATTTTTTTGTGAGATGCGCCGCCTTGGGGATTTAGATGAGCAAGATAATTTTGTCAACCCTGGGTTCCCCTTTAAAAATTTTGATGATGATAATAAAACAAAACTCCTAAAAAATGCAAACAAGAAATAACTCCCTTATTTAATTTGTTGATGTGCCTGTGTGCTCATGAAGATAATGGAGGGAGTTAAAACGAACTGCTCTTTGAGATTTTTCACACACACAAATTATTTGGCCCTGTTGATTTATATGTGTGCCTGCAAATCAAAAAGGAAAAAGAGTTAAGCTTTTAATTAATCACATAAACATTATACTTACCTTTTTTTAATGCAGGCACATGGGGAGTTTGCTGCTTGGTCTCAATTGTCAAATATTTCGGCTACTTGGAGATTTGTGTGCCCTAGGGAATTTTCAACTTGTGTTGTGCGGCTGCAAACAAAAACACAAAAGAAAATGGCCGGCTCTCCCACAAGAGATTTGATTGGGCTGTCGAAGAAGGATGCGCAAAGGAATTCGGCTGTTTCTTATCTCTCAAGAGGATGCGGCATCAAGGGTTCTAGGAGAAAGCGAAAAAATAATACGGCTTGGTTTTTCTTTTCAATTGTGGCCGGCCTCTATGAGTTTGTTGGAATTTTTGGTGTAGCCGCGCTGAACTTAGGGTTCATGAAGGTTGGGTATATATAGGGATGGGAGATAGGTTTGGTAGACTATTGTAGAATCCCTAGAAAATAGGAATTATCGATTCACACCCATCTTTGAATAGGAACCCATATGGAATGAGTATTGGCTAAGGAGTTTGAATGGCAACAGGAATTGATCCAATCTCCAAACAAGATTTGGCTCTATCTCTCCATATTGGACCAAGTCCAAGTTGCACATGACTAGCCACTTTTTCCATCAAATTGATCGAATCGCCTTTGAGCGTGTCATTCCTGAAAAGCACTTAACACACACGTTAAATAGTTCGCACACGTTTGTCATCATCAAACTAAAGTTCCTAAATCGTTGCGTCCAACAATCTCACCCTTTTGATGATGACAAACAAATAAAGGATTTGTACAAATAAGTGTGCATGTGTGAAGTGTGATGAAGGATGTAATGCAATATGATATATTCAATGAGATGCGATCAAACATTACTAACATGCACAATATAACAATGAAATTAGCATGCTCCCCCCTTTTCCAAGCTCCCCATATTCATGTATTTTCAATGCTCCCGCTTAAACCAATAATACCGTATTTTGTGCCAACATTACCACAAATCTTTTTTCAACACTTTTCTCCCCCTTTGTCATCATCGCAATTGTATTCTTGAAGATTAAAACATACCACATGCAAAAAGAGAGCATTATTAACTATAACTAGCATTTGCATGTCGTCATTCTATATTTAGCACTTCAAATCCAATGATAATAATAATTAGAATTCAACACCATCGTGTAAGTGCAATTATTAAACATAGACGTACAAAGGTATATACTTTTAGAAACTCAACCAAATCAATCCAACATTTTCCACAATAACTTTGTATCACTTAGGATTGATTTTCCCCACCTCATCAAAGATGAGTTTAAGGTATCACACTCCAAAACATGGCCTATAAGGACTCTTAGATGTGGGGGTGACATTGCTTGACGAGTAAGAACACCAACGCTAAAGTTTACCCATAAAGCTTATGTTGGATACTCGTGGGTAGTGTATTTGCCATGAATTGTTTCCATTTTACATACAGAGCAATTTTCATGTTTTTTTCATATTCATTTCCTTTGTTTTGTGCTCAAATTTTTATTCATGGCAACTCACATCATATCCCTGAGATTTTTTCAGTTAATAATCATCCTATATTCACTTTCCAATATTCATAAATAGTATCTCCAAAAGTACAACATAGTTTAACATTCGTGGAAGTGAAAGTAGGTGTAGAAATCATATTATCAATTCATCGAACTTTGCATGGCTATTATGAAATAAAACATACACATGTAGCCATAATAATACTACTACAATTTCTACATGGATATGATCATCATTCATTTGTAGCCCTAGAATGATGCAAAGAGGAAGAAATGCAATAAGCTCATTTTTTTGTTTTTGTCTTTTTCAATTTTTTTTCAATTTTATAATAAAATAAAAAACACACTAAAAAAATTCAAGCAAACAAAAACAAAAGCAAAAAAATCCAAGCACACAAAAAATGTTAACAGAAAAAAAGAATGCTATGAAGGTATGCATTAAGTTCAAAGAATGAGATATACCTTCGCGTCGCTATTTGACTAAGGAGCTAAAATATTGAGACTCTCAATTTATCACTCCTCGCCAAATTTCCGTCTCACCTACAAAAGAGGTGTTATGTGTGACCTTGGAATCCAACAAGGTCCACTAGCGTTAGTCAATAAGGATTTAGAAACCCATATTTATTTGAATTTAATATTGGAGTTCCTATATTTGCAATAATACGATGTGTGACCATCACTATCACATGTAAAGCACTTTGCATGCACATTTTTAGCAAATGGAAGGCACATTGTGAAATTTTTTATACTTAGGCTTTTCAACATTTTTAGCACTAAATCCAAGGCCACGCCTATTATTGCCATACAATTGATTTCCAAGAATGATATCCAAGTTTTGTTTTCCTATGGAAAATCTTTCTAATGACAATTCTAAGGTGGTGGCTTTGGATTTCAAGATATTGTTTTCATTCACAAGCAAAGTGCAATTACTAATGAAAGCTCGCTTGTTTTCCTCTTCTTTCTTTTCAAAGTCCCTCATTTTTTCTTTAAGTTCAAGATTTAGCATGTTAATCTTTTCAGAAAGCAATTCATTTTCAGCTTCAAGCTTTATCTTATCTAGCTTATACATGCTAATATCCTTTAATAAAGAGGGACATGAAGGATAATCAGTTTTTTCAGGCAAGCTAGTTTTCTCTTTTTCTAAAATGGTAATGGTAGCTTTGCATGCAACAAGCTCTTGTTTAAGATTTTTCATTTCTATGGACATGTCATACTCAGTTTGTTGCATATCAAAGTTATCATTCCTATAACTATCCACATCAGCTTCTAGCTCATCAATTCTACATTGCATTCCTTTACAAATTTCTAAAAGTTCAGCTTTAGTGGGAGATTCTACCTCATTGTGTTTGGCCATACATGCCATAACGGAGTGGGCTTCATATTCCTCCTCCCCTTCAGCTTCGCTATCCATGTCCCACGTCAGCACTTTCATTTTTCCTTTTGCAACTTGAGCTGTGTTGTTGTGGACAATCTTTTATGTGATGTCCCTTTTTCCTGCATTTAAAACATTCATTTCTATTAATAGATTTCTGATCAAAAGAATTTCTACTAAAATTAGAATTATTAGAACGAATGAACCTTTTTCCCATCTCAGTTCTTCCTTCATCAGTCTGAATGTATCTCCTGAAGTTTCTGACCATTAAAGCTTGCTCTTCATCAAGATCGTCGTCGTTAGCTTGAAGAGATAATGGTGTGGAAGCTTTGGTCTTCTCTTCAGGTTTCTCTCTGGCTTCTATACTCTGCAACTCAAGCTCGTGTGACATTAGGTTGCTATCAAGTTCTCCACTTTCATTGTTGATAAGTCCTTAGCTTCTTGAATAGCGGTGACTTTAGGCCTGAACGAGCTTGGTAGCGCCCTTAAGATCTTTCGCACCTGTTCATGGCTAGAGTATGGCTTACCGAGGGAACTGGATTTGTAGACGATGTCCGTGAACCTCGCAAACATCTCTTTCACAGATTCTGTTGGTAGCATGCGGAAGCTCTCATATTCTGTGCAAAGCCCCGCAAGTCTGGATTCCTTCACTTGCGATGTTCCCTCGTGTGTCACCTCCAGAGTATGCCAGATTTCCTGCGCAGTTAGACAATGTGAGATACGATTAAACTCGGATTTATCAAGAGAGCATATAAGCGCATTCATAGCTTTACCATTAAGAGTATAAAGTTTCTTATCAGCTAAATCCCACTTGTCTTTAGGCTTAATCATAACAGTGTCTTCAATTTTAATAGTGGGTAGACTATAACCATTTTCAACAATATCCCACACATCATAATCTACAGACACTAAATAGATTTTCATCCTAGCCTTCCAATATGCAAAGTCTACACCATTAAACTTAGGGGGACGGGCTATAGACTGACCTTCAGCAAATGCACAATCAGATATATTCATGGTCATAAAAAAATCTAGACTAGATCCTCTAAACTGGCTTTGATACCACTTGTTGGATCTGGATTGTAGCCTAGAAGGGGGGTGAATAGGCTATTAAAATATTCGTGTAACCCACAAACAAACACACGCAGTTATAAGCACATGCATGGTAATAAAATATTAATCACAGAGTACGCACAGATATACCCTGGTTCGGTCGTCCCCACGAACTACTCCAGCCCTCGAAAGCAAATACTAGATAGTTATGTAATCTTGTACAGCTACAATGAGTTAAGATCCCAAATCTACTCTCACCTAGCTCGTACGCACACCACGTGCTCTACACTCTCAATCTAGTCAGATGCTCTCCCTCCGTGACGACTCCCAAAGTCGTCAGGTCTCCAAAAGTAACACAGAAGGTAAAGTTTCCCCTACAGAGATCGCTACACCAATACAAAGATAAATAAATAGAGTTTTTAGAAATGCTCAGTAATGGTGTGTCGTCTCTGTCGTTCAGTACGTGTCAGATCTCGTCTGACGATGATGTAGATGTTTCGGCAACTCGTGCAACTCAATTTGTGCTTGCGGCTATGGTACTCTCAATTTTGTGTACTTTGAATCCCTTTCTTCCTCTCTGTCAAAATATGCGGTATATGCTCTTCAACAAGTCGGCATGTGCATGGGGTCTTGAAGTAATTCGGCAACCTTGTGCTCTCTCAATTGATTGCCTGGGCTTGCTACCAAATCCTCCCTTGATTGCCTGCACACAAAAACAAACAGAGCTTTAGCCAGTCAAAAAAAGAGGCAAAGAAACTTTCGGCTCTCCTTAATTTTTTTGTGAGATGCGCCGCCTTGGGGATTTAGACGAGCGAGATAATTTTGCCAGCCCTGGGTTCCCCTTTAAAATTTTTGATGATGATAATAAAACAAAACTCCTAAAAAATGCAAACAAGAAATAACTCCCTTATTTAATTTGTTGATGTGCATGTGTGCTTATAAAGATAATGGAGGGAGTTAAAACGAACTGCTCTTTGAGATTTTTCACACCCATAAATTATTTGGCCCTGTTGATTTTTATGTGTGCCTGCAAATCAAAAAGGAAAAAGAGTTAAGCTTTTAATTAATCACATAAACATTATACTTACCTTTTTTTAATGCAGGCAAACAGGGAATTTGCTGCTTGGTCTCAATTGTCAAATATTTCGGCTACTTGGAGATTTGTGTGCCCTAGGGAATTTTCAACTTGTGTTGTGCGGCTGCAAACAAAAACACAAAAGAAAATGGCCGGCTCTCCCACAAGAGATTTGATTGGGCTGTCGAAGAAGGATGCGCAAAGGAATTCGGCTGTTTCTTATCTCTCAAGAGAATGCGGCATCAAGAGTTCTAGGAGAAAGCGGAAAAATAATACGGCTTGGTTTTTCTTTTCAATTGTGGCCGGCCTTTATGAGTTTGTTGGAATTTTTGGTGTAGCCGCGCTGAACTTAGGGTTCATGAAGGTTGGGTATATATAGGGATGGGAGATAGGTTTGGTAGACTATTGTAGAATCCCTAAAAAATAGGAATTATCGATTCGCACCCATCTTTGAATAGGAACCCATATGGAATGAGTATTGGCTAAGGAGTTTGAATGGCAATAGGATTTGATCCAATCTCCAAACAAGATTTGGCTCCATCTCTCCATATTGGACCAAGTCCAAGTTGCACATGACTAGCCACTTTTTCCATCAAATTGATTGAATCGCCTTTGAGCGTGTCATTCCTGAAAAGCACTTAACACACACGTTAAATAGTTCGCACACGTTTGTCATCATCAAACTAAAGTTCCTAGATCGTTGCGTCCAACACATACAAACCTCAGACAAACGTGCAATCAGAGCGTATTATTCAGATTTTGGAGGACATGCTGCTGGTATGTATGTTGGATTTCAAGTGGTAGTGGGAAGACCATTTACATCTCGTAGAATTTGCTTACAACAATAGTCATCAGGCGATTATCGGGATGCCACATTTTTTTGCTTTATATGAAAGAAAGTGTCGTTCGCCTTTGAGCTGGGACATTGGGGATCGAGAACTGGTCGGGTCCGAAATGATTGTGGAAGCAGTGGATGTGGTACGAACTATCAAGAAAGGCTACATGTGGCACACGACCGATACACGCACTGGGCAGATGCAAAGAGATGACATTTGAAATTTTTGCCGGGAGATCATGTCTTTCTAAAGAATTCATCCAACAGAGGCATGATTCGTTTTAGTCGCAGAGGAAACTCAGCCCACGGTATATTGGGCCTTTCAACATACTCGAGCGTGTGGACGAGGTGGCATACAAACTTGCACTGCCTCCATCTTTGGAAGGGGTTCATAATGTATTTCACATATCCCAGCTACTGAAGTATGATGGAGACCCGACTCACGTGGTCGATCATTCAGAGATCACAGTACGGCCATCTGAGTTATGAACAACAACCAGTAGTGATTATTGTTCGTCAACAGAGGGCTCTCAAAAACAAGAGTGTGGATTTTGTCAAAAAGGTGTGGTATCGTGACTCGCCAGGAGAGGCTACCTGGGAGCGAAAGAAGGATATGAAGGAGCGGTATCCGTACTTATTCACCGATTAGCGATTCTTTGAATTCTGAGGATGGAATTTCTTTTAAGGTGGATAAGGTGTAATGGCCCAAACTTAGGGCCTTTTCTCTCTTTAAAAACAAGCCCAATTTCTTTCCTTCTCATTCTTTTTCATTTTCCCCTTTGGGTTGAAGCCCACAAAGCCTACTTTCACTTCGTTTAATAAAAAAACCCTAACCAATGTTTTTCTCCCTCCCCACTCACTCGCGTGAGCCCAGTGACCGCCCCTTTTCCCTCACACAAGCGGCAACGACAATCGAACACAACCGATCGTTCTGATCGAAGCCCTAATCGATCGGTCTGTTTTTGAAAACATTATTCGATGACGCAGCGGCCTTCAAGATGAGTTCGACTCAAACTAAAAACCCTTTTACGCATTTAGTTTTTCCCCTTCGGCCCCCTTCTTTTCTATTTAAGTGATGGAGATTCTAGGGTTTGTTTTCCATGTGAAAATTATCTTTTCTTCTTCAAAGTTTCTTGCTTTTTTACTTGATTAGGTTTTTGGAGGCTTTTGGTTTTTGGAGGCTTTTGGTTTGATCGATCGGCTTTCTTGGAGTCTTCGATTGATTTTTCTGAGCTTTTGCTTGGAGTTTTTCTCGACTACGGTACATGTAGATTCGATCTCTGCTAAATATTTTAATTATTTATTTGCGCGTTTTAATCGAGATGGAAGTGATGATTCATGGGATTTTCTTGAGGGGATTACTCACAGATGAATATTTTTGGCACCAACCTTAGTCTCACTGCGCCTTAGCCGTTGTTCACTGTTTTCGTTTGGACACTTGCGTTGATATCAGTTGTGGTCGGCCACTGAGGGGAAGGCACGGTCTGGGGTTTCTCTCGGTGATTCGTTACGTCGGCGGGACTTACCGCCTTGGCTATTGGTTTTCATGGGGATCTTGGGAGTTTCTTGCGGCTTCCTGGGCTTGCCGATCTGATGTGTCTCCTGTTGTTTGTTAGCTGATCATGTTCGGTTGTTTTTGCTAATCTTGTTTGTATGCTTGCTTACTGTTCTCTTATTGGTTGCTTGTTGTTCTCCTGTTGGTTACTTGCCGATCCTGTTTGTATGCTTGCTTGTTGATCTTGTTTTGACTGCTTGTTGTTCTCATGCTGCTTGTTTGATGTTGCTTGCTCATGGGTGTTCAGGTTGCTTGTTGTTTACTCATGTGAGTTTCAATTTTGCAGTTGTTGTTGCTTTTTGATTCAGTTTGCTTGTTTGTGCATGTTAGTTTTGGTTCATGCTTGTTGGTGGTTTTCAGCATGCTTGACATTCAGTTCCTTGCTCAGTTAGATGTTGAAGTCTGTATGCTTTTATTAAACTGAGGATTAACTTGTTTCGGCCCTAAATTGGTTATTTTGAGTATGCAATGGAAGGTCTTAGCAACCGCTCTAGGCAGGTAGACCACAACCCATATGATGCCAAATCATGAATCTGATCCATTAAGTTTTTTCCATAACTTTTCATTACTTTTTGTCGTTTCCTTATTTACTTACAAATTATGCTGTTAAATGTGTTTATGGAATTGTTAGTTTTGGTTGCTAAAATGTTATGATTTCTGCTTATGAGATTAGACATGTAGGAGAATGGGAAGTTTAAGTTGTTGACCATTCTAAATTATATGATTAATAGTTATGCAATGTAATTATAAAATGATATTGGGACACTCCTTGTATGTGGAATCTCATCTTGAACATGGTTTATGCATAACTCTCAAATTATGTAATTTAGTGAATTAAAGATATGAACATGATACCCGACACCCTAGACCTAGAACAAATACACTTGACATCATGTGTTTGGGGAAACTTATAATTGAGAGAGTGTGGGAGCGATTGAAGACATTCTTATGGCTCATATCTAGGAGGATGTCCTTTTATGGATCCTGAGTTCGTTCTATAGTTTGACCTTTATACTCGGCCCGGGGTAGCACCCTGCGGTCCAAGGTGGACATCACGTTGCACATCGTGCTCTACTCTTATAAGGCACAACACTATTCTCTTGGTTAGTGCTAGATCCTTACTGCTATTAACTGATCGCGCCTGGATATACACCCGGAAAACGACTGTAGTCTTACCGCAAGCGCACGGTGAAGTGGCGAGCGGGTATCGAACACAGGGGGACAAATAACAGTACTCTATCTTGATCACCTAGCTATTGGTGGAGGATTGGAATGGTTTGGATAATAATGTCACTGTCGTTCAAATAACAAATAGAATTCTATATAATAAAAGCGTCTAGGGCTAGGGAATCCCCACTACGGATCGTCACTTATCCCTGTGGATTATGAATCTTAATGTTGCAAGGCTTGAATTGAGGTGAACTAGTCGTAACTGAATATAGAACCAAGCTCACGCTCTCACGCTATTGCCGGTCTATAGCAACATAGATTAGAGCCTACTCTCGTGCAAACCCTAACCTAAGTCACTAGCATGAAGATCGACATCATCGTCCAATCGCACCTCGAGCCCACTCTCGTGCAAACTCGAGTTACGACCTAGGTTATGATAGTTCGTATTCGTCCAATCTCTTGCAAACGAATATGAGTATAGATTTATAATAAAAATCCTAGCTTTGGTCTAATCTCTTGCAAACCAAGTCTAGAGAATATCTATTATAAACCTAAATCGAATATTTAGGCCTTCCCATCGAGTGAAATCCAATCTCTTGCAAACCCCAATCAATGGAAATTCCTAGCTATTGTAGTAAATCAATCATAATCTAACCGTCTATCAATCCTAGCAACAATTCAATTCATTCATCACAATTCTAAGATCGAATCCATAGGGTTCATCCCCATGCCCTAGAACGACAGAACTACTCACAATTAATCATAGCAATCACAGAAATAACGAATAAGATCATAGAGCAATTCATGGTTGAGAGAAAACAATTCATAAAAACTAGAAATTTAGATAGAAAGAACACACCAAATTGCGAGTCTTTGATCTCCAGCTGAGAATTACAATTAGAATAGCCGTCAAAACTACCTTCAAGTCTCTCCTAAAACTAGGAAGAAAACAAGCCTTAAATACAAGTTAGAATCGTCCAGAAAATCCTGACAGATTTGCCCCTGGCGCAGCCCAGAACCCTAATTCGCGATACAGTCGGACTGCGCCACTTGGCCGAGTGGAACATGTCACTCAGCCGAGTGACAACCCAAAGAAAAACAGAGATATTGGGGGTTTCGGGGGTCTGTCACCCAGTCATACTCGGGCGCGTGGACTTCTTCACTCGGCCGAGTGAGCTTTCTTGCTCGGCCGAGTGAGTCTTCTCCAAATTCCAGTAAGTCGACTGAGTTTTCTGCAGAAAAAACCTGTCATACTCGGGCGAGTGGATTTCTTCACTCGGCCGAGTGAGATATGTCACTCGCCCGAGTGGAATTTGACTCAATGTGCTTATATATCCGATGTACTCGGCCGAGCACGTTCCTTCACTCGGCCGAGTGAACTGTCTGGTCGGCCGAGTGAGCTGCTTCTGGGGCTCTTTCTTCTCCTCGCCTCCTCGTCGATTCTATCGAACTTCTTCCTCTTCCGCTCATCATCTAGCGCTGCTAGCTCCTCAATAAAGCAGTAGGCGATTCTCTGCTGCGCGTGAAAGTCCCTTGATCTCATTTTTGCTCCAGATCGCTCCATATTTTCTGAAATACAACAAAAACAAGAAATAGTGAAAAGCAACGCGATATCGTCGAATAATCGTGAACAATGCAATATGGGTGATCGAAACGACATGAAAACATGCAAAAAAAATGTATAAAATACGGAGCGATCAAAATCCCCTAAGCTTACCTCTTACTCGTCCTCGAGGAAGATGAGTAAAAAGGCGAACCCGGCGGGTAAAAATAAGGAAAAAGGAAAAAGAAGATAGGAAAGAAATCGAAGAGGGATGTGCTAGATCATTTTCTCAGGACGTGGAGCTGCTTACTCAAATAGCATACGACGAATACAATCATGCCAAAGACTTTTATCTCGATATCATGATCATATATAAATGCATTCGATATAGAAACCTAAAAGTATCAAAACGATATGAAACATGAAATCATTCTAGAATTAGCATCGTCTGAGGCATCCAAAGTAATACACATAATCATAGATTGCACATTTTTCAATTGATCGCTTTTTATTTGGAGTATAAGAGGCATCACACAATATGTAGCAATAAGAATAGAAAGAAATGGTGTTCATGAAATGCATGTCGAATTTCAATTCGTGGACTTCGTAGTACTCCTTGTAATCTCCATGAGTATAGAAAATTACATAGCTTAGGTTGTCATGCACAGACACGTGGTCACTCTCTCACACATCATTGGATCCTCTTCCCCAAGCTTATCTATCAGCGTGGTGGCATCAAATAGAACAAGACTTTTTCCCATTTTTTGAAGCTTCAAGAAAAATAAAAGAGGGAAGAAAGAAAGAAAGAAATGGGATCGTGTATGAACTTCTCTTTCTTTTTCTTTTTTCTTTTTCTTTTTCTTTTTTTCTTTTTTTTTGAAACTCATATACACAATAACAATCCCAAATTTTTTAGATAGAGAGAGATGCATGTTTTTTCTCTTTTTGATTTTGGGGTGTAGGAGCTTGGACTTTATAGCAAGGGGAAGATGCCAATATAAGAATTGTTAAAGAGAGATTCACCAATGATTTTAAGTATAGAAAAAAGTTCAAGATATGTGGAGAAAGAAAAATATACAACGCTCAGTTCATTCTTTAGAATGTGCATGACAACTTTCAATAGAGTAATGTAATCTACTCAGTTTGATTTCAGAAAGTAAACTAATACAGTTATATCAAAATGACATACATTCAATCAACCTGAAAGTTAAACGTACAATTTTCATGCAAAAAGAAGTGATAGCAGACAACAAAGCAGTACTCAAAATATAGGCAATCAATGCGTGAAGCTTGGTGTGTTTTCTATGAAAAGTATACAATATAAATCATCAGACTCAGCTAATGGTAGAATTTCATTCACATTCATATAATAAAGATGCAGGTTACTATTCTCGAATGCATAGCAAAGTATAGCAGATGATATCTGAAATAAAAACGATGGCATGACAAGAGAATATACATATAAAAGTAAAGTAGCTCCATGTCATAGTCATCACAGAAAATTCATCTCTAGCAAAAAACGATAAAAGAAATAAGGATAAAGGAAAAATAAGAACTAATATACATATGCAGCACACAAAAATAAGAAAACGTGATGCATGAGAAAAAATATGAAAAAGTGGGTGAAAATAAGTGGAAAATAAAGAAAGGTGGAAAAATGAAAATAAAAATGAAGAAAACAAAAAGTGTGTGAGACACTCACTCTCCCAAGCTAAACTGCACAGTGTCCTCAATGTGCTAAGTGTGGCACAAGGAGAGATATGATATGGGTGGGGTGGGTGAAGATACATGCATGATAAACTATGGAAATGATAGCAAATGAGACGAAAATGCAAATGATGCGTGCAGAGATCAAGATGGTGCAATATAACGGTCCCCAAAATGACTCCTCTCTCCCAGGATGATATAGACAAATCTGAACAAAAAGTGACTAAAATGTGTGGGGAGGAGGTGCGCAAATCCGGCAGAAAAAATGATATCAATCACAGCAGTGGCAAAAATATGGGAGGCATCAAGTGTGTGCCTAAACAGGTGGTGGATCACCAGCACCGTCCTGTGGTGGGGGAGATGGTGGTGGAGGCTGCTGTGAAATGGGGCGGATAGCGGCGGGTGGAGGCTGTGACACTCGCGCAAGAATCTGGTTCGGGGTAACCTGAATACCAGGGAGTAGAGCGACGCGAGACTGCACAGAGCTAACCGTGGCGGCGAGAGCCCGAAAATCTCCTCTGAGCCCACTAACGGCCCCCTCTAGAGCACGCAGGTGCTGAACTAGGGTGTCGGGAGAGGGGGCAGAGGGTCGAACAGGTGGGGATCGGGGCTACTGAGCACGGCTACCGTAGACAAGGGGTGCCACTACGGGGTGAGGGTGTGGTGATGTGCTCACTAAAAGATGCTCAGCCTCTGTGGGAGGCTGAGACACAGGAATGCTCTCAGAAGTGTGAGCAGCGGCAGAAACTGAAGCGGTGACAAAGGGCGAGAAGGGTGGAGAGGTCGCTGACAGAGATGTGGACAGACGTCACGACACTCTCGGTGAAGACAGCGGCTGCAGAGACGGAAGTGTCGACGACTGGGGAGGTCGTGAGATCTACAGAAAATGACTCCCCAGCGGTCGAGAAATCAGGAGAGGACAGGGTCTCAGCTGTCGGAATAAAGGAAGGCTCGCCTCTCTCGAGAATAGTGGTGGGGGCGCTCTCATAACTCACAGTAGAGATGGGATCAATGGTCAACGGAACAGAGGTGGTGGTGGTAGTGGTAATGGACTCAGCAAGTGTGCTCCCGACACTGACAGAAGTGTGGACAGAGGTGTCGGGAGGAGCGATCAAATCAGGTGCAGGCTGAGGGATCGGGATCTCCGGGTCCAGAGGGTGGAGGGGGGCTCATGCTGGGCGCCCTCAGGCTCAAGCACGTACGCAGCTGGGATGAGGAGGTCCATCTCTGGTCTCCACACCCCTCCTACGGGTCCAATGTGGGTCCGAGCGGGGCTCGGAAGCACCATATAATCTGCGCCAAATGGACCATGCAGCCAAACCCAGTGATGCTGACCATGAGTATGTAACATCCTCATGCGGGCCATGATATCAATGGAAAGGAAAGTGGGGCCCGGGGGTCGTAGCAAACCAACTGGGAGGTCAACCCCGCACATGGGAGCCAGAAGAGTAATCAGACCGTCGCAACAAATAGGCGTCCTGTCGCCGACAGAGATAATGATGTGATCTAGAACCAACTGGCTATATCGATCTGAACGGTGGGGAGTAAGACGTCTCCACCTACCTCGAAGGCTCTCGCTCTAGTCATCGCGTAGAGCATGTAAAGCTCAGGCGTAGACATCGTCCCAGGCTCATACCTCGCGAGAAAAGTGGTCGCCGTAAGGCGCTGAGCAATGCGGAGGCATGGGTGGATGATAGAGGTGGTCTTGGCCCGGCTAGGGTCAAAGGCTAGAGGTGATCCCGTGATGAGTGTCCAGAAGGCATGAGTATCGAATGACGGTGGGGGATGTGCGTGGGACTATAAGCTCGATTGGGGTTCGGGACGGGGGCCACTGAAAATAGGCTCGGAGCATGTCGAGAGTAATCTCGCACTCGCGATCCATCAGACGAAATGAGCAACCCACAGGAGTCCTACGGATGGAACTAAGGACCTCGAGTGTCGGCCGGACGTAGGTGTCCGCCGACACCAACAGAAAATCACGCCACCCCCACGTTGTTATACAACTGGAGTAGGCCCTCAAATACCCCTAGGCGCTCAAAATTTGCAATGTGCGCAAACCTAGAGGGGACGATCGAACGATGGGAGATTCTTTCAAATCTGGCGCAGTGTGCGTCATCTCTAAAAGTGATCCCCATCGTGTCGAAAGCGGGGACGGGCTGTGCCGATGGGGGTGGAATGGGTGCAGTAGGAGGCGGAAGTGTGTGTGGTGGTGGGCTAGGTGGCGGGGAGTCAGCTCTAGCGGAGGAAGAGCCAGGCTCGCTAGTCCTCTTCCGCTTCGAGGCGGGCACCCGCGAACGCGACCTAGTGCGTGGAGGCATGTGTGCCGTGAGATGTGCCTATCAATGCGAAGTTCAATAGAAAAGGAGCGAATGTACCCAAGCACGACGCAAATGCAAGCAATGGATGTGAGCGAAGAAACGCCTCCTCCGAGAAGCTCCGAATCTGCCACTGATTCTCCCCCAAGCTATCCTGAAACACAAATTGACAAATTAGCAATGAATATCAATAAATTTGGGGTAAAATCAAGAGTAATAGATGTGTATAAAGTTTAATTTCTATTCGGGGCGGAATAGGGCTTAACGAAATGGAGATTGGGAGAAAAGGGGAGAAATTGGGGTTAAACGGCGATGAACGACAGTGAAGGAGGGCGGCGCCGACGGCGTGGGGTCGCCCGACTCGGGCGTGGGGGTGGTGCGGCTCGGGCGAAGGGTCGGAGTCGTTCGGGCGATCGGGGACTGCTCGGGCGACGATTTGGGAAATTTGGGAATTTTTAATTTTAGGGCCGCGAGCTTACTAATATATAGGATAAGTCACTTGGCCGAGTAGCGTGTCCACTCGGCCGAGTGGCTCAGTTTATTAAGTGTTTTTAAAATTTTTCGTGAAAGTATCGACTCGGCCTAGTAGCACTTCCCACTCGGACGAGTAGACAAAAGTCACTCGGCCGAGTGGCAAGGCCATTTAGAGCTTTCCAAGTGCTGAAAGTGTCTGATTCACTCGGTCGAGTGACTTTGTCACTCAGTCGAGTGTCATATAAATAACAGAGGGGTTTTTCGAATCTTCCCTGATCAGTACCCTGCTCGGTCGAGTAGGGTCTTCACTCGGCCGAGTGAAAATTTCACTCGGCCGAGTGGGCTGCTATTTTCAGCTCCAACTCTCTGTTTTTGCTCCACTTTCTGATTTTATTTTTCACGTCAGTTTCTTCCTTCTCCTGACGCCTGAGCGCATCCCTGGAGCGCTCTCCTTTGCCATGGTCGTCCTCCGTTCATATGGTTTCCTATTATCCGTCTCCTGAAATGAAAAATATTGCCAGTTGTCAGGTTTTTCTTCGACAATTGACTCTAAACACTAATAATGATCTAAAACAAAAATAAAAGGAAAAATTCAATTAAAAATGAGAACCGTCGGGTTGCCTCACGGCAAGCGCTCGGTTAAGGTCTTGAGCTCGACCCCTTAAGATACGCCTTTAAAGCTCGTTATTTGGCGCATGTGAGATGCGCGTGTCAAACTTGCCAGGAAGGCCTCTTGGGTTTAGTTGTTGATTTATTTCGGCGTTCCTCAGCTCCCCTTCATCATGGGTAGTAGTGGGGGATGATTCTCCCAAGCTTGTGCTTTTGACATTCGTCTTCTTGGCCGGCGGCGAAGATTTGTTGTCCGGTGGAGCTTTCTTCATATGCTTCGCTGTAGAGAGCTTGCATAGCTATCTAATCTTGACGACATCAGCGTCGTCATTCTCCTTATCCGTAAGAGGGTCCGGTGGGTCTCCCATTGTCTCGCCATCTTTGGTAAGTTGCCCTCTTCGAGGCCGTTATCGTGCTTGGCCCCGATGGCAAACGGCATGGCGTCGTCAATCACCTCGTCGAGGAGGTCCACATAGTCCACGTCCTCTGGCCAAGGCATATGCTTCATCGCCTTTGGACTGTGGAGTTCAACTTCAATATTTCCGACGTTCAAGGA
>CM061141.1:254952058-254968058 GCA_030789695.1 Scilla litardierei
AGTAAAATCTAACGGTGCAAGCACCCGACCTAAACAAGGAAACAAAAGGTGCTACACACCCAACTAATAGAAATAGATGTCTCTAGAAACTGCAACGAGAAGTCTCTAGCTCTGGTCCTCCTCAGGATCGTACTCCGGATCAACACTCTCTGGCTCCACGTCAGCTGGCAGGTCAGTCTCCTCAACGTACTCTGGCTCGATCCCTGAAGTACAGCACCAAAAGAAGGAACTGTCCTATTCGTCAAAAATCACATTTTAATGTATTAGCCTAATCGACGGTCTACCCTATGTGCACATGCGAGAAGTCCATTCGTCGATTTATCTACGGTTGCACAACGTTTTAAAGAGAAGCGAAAAGTAAATTTAATTTGATTATGTTGCTAATTTTAATGAGGGTTTGATTATCTATTGTGTGAATTTCTACGAATTTAGGGGACCAACCTGATTTGACGACTGCACGAAGATCCAGCGTCAGATCTGGAAAAGGTGGAAGCTTTGCGTCGTCCGAAAGCTCCTAGGCCGCGGGTAGCGCAGCAAGGAACGTTGATCGTTGGTGGTGTCGTCGGTGGCGAAGATCTCAGCGTCTCCCGGGGTCGTCGTTGCTAGAACTGAGGTTGGATCGCCAAGATGGATCTCGGAAAGGGAAACGAGATGGCGGCCGGAGCTTGGCCGTATGGTTTCAGATCTGAGGGGGAAAGAGGGTGGCCGGCTGGAAAAATGGAAAGGAATAAGAAGGAGAAGAAGAAACAGGAGAATGAAGAGAAAAGAGATTTGAGGAAGAAGATGAAGAGAAAGAAAGGGGAGAAGGGTCTTGGAGAAGATGGAGGGCGCAAAGAAGAGGAAAAGAGAGGTAGGGAAAGAGAAAGGTTGGTGAAGAAGATGGCTCAAAATAATGAGGAGAAAGAAAGAAGGCCGCGCGTTTAATTAAGAAAAACAAACGGCGGCTAGGTCAGAAATTAGGGTTTCAGGGTCAATTAGTCAGTCAGTGAAGGACGGTCGACCGACTAGTTTGAGAACTAGTCGGTCGGTAGTCTAACTGAGACCGACTAGAAGCAAACAGAGAACAGTATCGGTACAGGGTTGGCAGATTTAGTCGGTCTGTGAAGGCTCATCGACCGACTAGTTTGCAACCTAGTCGGTCGGCCAGTGTTCATTGACCGACTAAAGGATGGAAGTGATTGACAATGAGTATAGAAAATTAGTTGGTCTAAGAAGAAAGCCTAACCGACTAGTTCGTCAACTAGTCGGTCGGTATTCGTTCTTAGACCGACTAAAGATAAACAGTAACTCGACTGCATGACATGATCTCTAACTTAGTCGGTCTGCGAAGAAGTCTTGACCGACTAGTTTCACAACTAGTCGGTCGGTGGATGAACTTAGACCGACTAAGCGTAAACAGTAACTCAGTGGAAAAATCTGACGGAAACTAGTCGGTCCATGAAGAGTTTCTGACCGACTAGATTGGCATCTAGTCAGTCGGTCCTTCTTCTTGAACCGACTAAAATGCACACCATGTCTCTAAATGAAGCGCGAGGCTTCGGGATGGGCTCTAGGGACTTCTAAGATGAGTCTGGCTCTAAGGTAAGAGCGTCATGAAGAACGCTCAGCTCCAGATAGGGGAAAATGATAAGGAAAAGAAGAAGAGAGAAGACAAACAATCATATATATAAAAATAAATATCATCATACAAAACCAGCCGTTACAGGTTTGGCTAATGAAACAACTTGTGGGTCGGTTTGGCTGATTCTGGCTCGTGGTCCAGAAGTACATGTGGATGGGGTTGGGTTCCCGGGCACTATTCGGAAGTAAACATGTCACCTTTGGGGGCACTTGAAGATCGATTCACTTGCTTACCGCCTAACGATGTGAACCTTAGTCACGAAATTGCACACACTCATGAACATCCTGATACTACTAGATTGGACATGTATAATGTTTAGAACTGCTACTACTTTCATTTAGAACTGAACTGCCATGTTTCCACTTAAAACAGAACTGCTACTATTTCCATTTAAATAGAACTGACATGCTAAACTGCTTAGAATTTGTAACTGCTCATTTAATCATACATGTTTAAATTAACATGAAATTGCTTTTGAAAACCTTGTCGAGGGTCAATTCTACTAACATTTTATATCTTACCGAGCAACCCTTGCTGACAAATATTTCCTTGTCTTCTATCATGTGAAATATACGTCAGGTTTGTGACAGAGGAGTTTATTTGAGATTGAGCAGGTTGACCAGGAGTATCGGACGCTGAGATCCACTGCTGAGGAACGGCGTGCTTTCGCAACACTTCTAAAGAATTAACTTTTGTCGTTGTAATCTCATTCAATGTAATTTCTTTTGATGTAACTGTTCCTAATGGCCATGTTAGGCCTTATTTGTGTACATTAAATTCTTTATTTTGACTTAAAATGATGATCTGTATTGTTCTGAGTTCGCATGCAAGATCCTAAGATTGCTTTAATCACAGACACTTATTGGGCTTGAGCTTCACTGCTCCAGCCCATGCGGACCCGCTCGCCTCCTCGCTCCCAAGTATAATGGGAAGCGGGGCGTGACAGGTTTTAGTAGTGGCCCATGTAGGTCTCGAATTCTGCGAAATACTCGGAACAATATGGATGTCATTATTTGCCAGATTGTCTAGATAAATCTTGTACGCAAATATTTACCTTGTTTTTCTTGCAGCATGGCAGGAGGACACAACACCAGGAACGGGAATGGAGTTGGTAGAAGTGGTACTTCCGTTATCAATGAACTCCTCGGAGTCATAAGAGGGATGTTGGAGATTCAGCAGCAGCTGATTCAATAGGGTCAGCAACCTGCTCAGATTGCACCACCACCACCTCGAGCTGAACCCAGAGTTAAGCAATTTCATGAGCTGCAACCCAAGAGTTTCTCCAGAAAAGAAGGACCTCTAGATGCTGAAGAATAGGCCCAAGCGACTGGGGACAAGCTGAGTGCTGCATGTATCCCTCAGGCAGGATGGGTCGATGTCACGAAGCTCCAACTGACTGACAATGCTAGGAGCTGGTGGCAACTAGAAGAAAGATGTTTGGTCAAGCCCATATCTTGGGGCATGTTTCGAGAAAGGTTTAACTCCAAGTATTTTCCCAAGACGGCCAAACGAGAACTTCAGCATTGCTTCGCCAATCTGGTCTAAGGAGATAGGACCGTTGACGAGTATAAGGCCGAGTTTGCTATGCTCAGCCGTTTTGCACCCGACGTGGTCGAGGACCCAGAAGATTATGCATTTCAGTTTCGCCAAGGCCTGAGTCCCAAAGTTCAAGCCTCCATGACCTCGGCGAAACTCATGACCCTTTAAGATGTTTTGGATGCTGCACGGAGCCATGAAGTTGTGGCAAGACTTCCAGTGGGACCTCAAGCTAGAGGAAGCAAGCGTCCACTAGTGCCGCCAAGGAATGATCTCCAATCAACCCAGACCACCAACTTCAAAAGGCATGCAAGTCCAACCGACTCCAGATCTACAATAGTGTGTCACCATTGTAACCGACTGGGGCACGCCAAGAAGGATTGTCGCGTGCTATTGGACCAGTGCTTGGTGTGCGGAGCACCTGACCATATCGTGAGGAACTGCCCTCGTCGCACTAACAATCCAGCGACCCAAACTATGGTAGCGTTAGGATCAATGCAATAGGGACCACCTCTGGCCCCTCAGCGTCATGTTTCCCAACAGGCCAAACCTGGACGCAGTCGACACCAAACTTTCTCTATGGTTGTCGAGGAAGTTAGGGTCGATGAGCAAGTGACTGATGATGATATCTGAACTTGTCCTATCATCGCATTTAATGATTCATATCATAAATACATTTATCCTTGCCTTGTCATAGTAATTGTTTCGACCTTAGACCCTTTCAATTCTGAAGTTTTCATTCATCTATACGTCACTTGCTTTCTTGATGTTGTTATATCACTTCATGCTTCATCTATCAAGTGCTTCCTTAATTCTTATCTAGCTTAAGAAATTCCGAGGACGGAATTTTTCTTAAGGTGGGTAGGATGTAACGACCACCTTTCCGTCGTACGTATTCCGCACATACATTGTTAATGTATTGTAGTATGTGTATATTTTGCGATTGATTTTAGTTATTAAATTCCTTAGCTCGGACGTGTGATCGGACCCCGTATTTGCGATCCCCGCGACGACGCGATCGTGCTGGTATTTTTATATAACTTTTGGGATACCGTTAATATGCAAGGGCGAAATCGTAGTATTTAGAAATCTTAATTATATAATTTTTTAATACAATCTAATATTTTTTATTATATTAATAGTATTCAAATTCAAACTTTAAATTCTAATGTTATATTTTTTACTAAACTGATTATTATCTGATATATATCTAAACTAAATCCTAACGTCACTAAACTAAATCCCAACCTTAATATCTAATCATATCCTATTATATCCCAACAAGCAACAACCCACGTCCCACATCCCCGCATCAAACCCCCACGTTCTCAGCCATGATCTGTGCATGGAACCGCACCAACCTCCGCACGTCGCCCCTCCTATCTTTCTTCTTAAACCCTAAGAACTCCAACCTCCCCTCTACACGTCGTCGGTGTCCCCACAACCTACCCTTAACACCATATCTTCCCAACCCGACACCATCCGCAACTAAGATGCCATCCCCACCCCGACAACCTCTGCGAAGCCCTCCTCCATAGCAACACCGACCCCAAGCCCCCCACATCTCCGGCGTCTCCCCCTCAAACAACCCACCTACACCTCCTCCCTCTGCAAGCTCGCAAGCCAGCCACCACCCTCACCCTCAGCCCCGAAGCTCGCCACTACCCTCCGCTCACCTTCAACCATGCACACCGGTGCCTCCGATGTCCAAGCACATTTCCCGCAACGACACGCCTCCATCACCTCCCGCCTCCATCCAACACCCACATCCACATCCGGCGGCATCCACGCAACCCGACTTCCTTCTCTCTTCGACCTCCGATGATCCCCTCTCGACTTGCGGTAAGCCCTCCGGCGAACTCGACCCCGTCTTCTTCCTCTCTCGACGACTGCAGCGACCCCTAGCGCCTCCGACTTCCGCCGACAGCCTGCCGTCGCCGCCTTCTTCTTCCAGTCAGCACCCTCAACTCCGATGACTCTCCGTCATCGCCTGCTGCACCTCCGCCCCGTGACGTCAGACCGACGCCGCCAGCATCGCCTCCGCCACTCGCCGCCTGAGCTGCCCGTCGCCGCCCTGAGTTGCACCCCCGCATGCATGCAGGGGCGTTCAGAAGCAATACTGTGAGTTGTTTTTTTTAAAAGCACGTGACATGCAAAATTTAACAAGTTAGATTTTTATATAAACCTATGTTAGTTATATATATCTTAAAATACCTAATACATACTGTTACATATTTATACACATATTAGTTTATATTAGTACAGTTAGTTTATAAGTTGGTTTATAAGTTATTTTAACTTTATATATGTATACTACGCAGTGTATTATGCGTATCTTGTTATATATATTAGTAATATATATATACACACAAGTGCGCCCGAACAGTATTAAGGTATGCTAGATCTAATAATATTTTAATTGATTAAGAGCTTTTAACTTAATGTCAGAAATCAGATGACGCAGATAACCGCGCCTCTCGTTGCGATCGTCTGAACACAAAAACCGCTCCAACCAGGCAAGTGCGCACTTTTATACGTGTCCTTAAATTTCGTTCATTTAATCGTTTTTCGCATATAGTTAATCTCTGAACGATTTAACCATGAAATGTTGCACACGAACATTGCCATTTGATACAATGCCACCAAAACCCTAATTCTGTATTTTGTGAATTGCCAAATATGAACTTGTGTGTGTGTGTGTGGACACTTTAACAAATTGATTGATAATGTTTCATAAATTGCAAACTGTTGGATATGTAAACTTCTTGAATCACTTGAAACGATCATGACAATCGTGCGGGCCGGTTTGGCTAATTTGCAGGCCGGTTTGGCTAATGAAACAACTTGTGGGCCGGTTTGGCTGATTGTGGCTCGTGGTCCAGAAAGTACACGTGGGTGGGGTTTGGTTCGCGTGCACTAGTCGGAAGTAAACGGGTCACCTTTCGGGGACTTGAAGGTCGTGGCACTTGCTTACCGCCTAACGACGTAAACCTTAGTCACGAAATTGCACACACTCATGAACATCTTGATAATACTAGATTGAACATGTATAATATTTAGAACTGCTACTACTTTCATTTAGAACTGAACTGTCATGCCCCGTTTTGACCTATACGTGTATCCTACTGTATATGTGGTGTAATTATATTCTGGTTGTGTACGTGTGTATGGGATCATGGGTGTGTGATGTGTGGTGATATATGGTTGGTTATTATAGTAAGTTGTAGCCTATGGATATTTTATTGTGTTGGTGTCTATCTAGTTGTGCATGTTGGTGTGCTTTAGTGTATGGCCAGTAGACGAATATGTGTGGATAGTGTGTACGGTGTATGCATGAATATGTAGTAGAGGGTTTGAGACACTAAGGATATATATATGTGTATATGTTGTGCGTCCTATGTTTGTATGTGTGCACTAATGTGTACATTCCTAAATGGATGTGGGTGTGCACATTTTTATGTATATATAGTTGTATGGAAAAGTGTAGTGTGTAACTGTATGGCTAGGGTTGTGCAATATGGTTGTCTTTGTGTATGTCTTAACTATGTAGACACATATGAATGTGGTAGTGTACATGTATGTACATGCTTGTGTATGAGGGGTGTGTAGGGTGAGCCATACTAGTGTGAAAGGGATTAGTGTCTTGGATGGGGGTTTAGTGTGAAAAGGGTTAAGGGTAGCTGCATATGGTGTAATTAATTACCCAAATTTAAGGGCATTTAGTTAGGAGTATGAAGTAAGGGCATGGGATGTAATTATCATGCTAAGTTGGAGGGTATTTAATTAAGAACTTTGATTAATGGCACACTTGTAATTAAGTTAGGTGTGTGTGTAGGGAAATATGACATGTGTAAGGAATGGCAAACTTGTAATTAAGAAGGCTTCTAGAAGAGAGATCTTTTATTTAATTTATTCTTTTCTTTTTCTACACTTTTCTCCTTCTTTCTTTTTCTTTTCTTTTCATTTTTGTCATATTCTCTTCCTCCCCCTCACCTTCCTCATGTGGGCCGAACCAAAAAAGGAAAGAAAAAAAGGAAAGAAAAAAGAAGAAGGAAAGAAACAAAGGAAAGAAGAGATGGAAGGAGGAGAGAATTAAGGAGAATTCTTTAAAGGAAAGAAGAGAAGGAGGAGCACCCACAACCCTATTAGGTAGGATTCCCTAATCCAAGTTGTAAATATTAATTTGAGGATGTTATTTTGCTAAAGTTGTCATTTTTAATTAAAAGCCCACTTAAAGCTAGCACCTTTCTTATGTAACATGCCAAAATTTTGCTAAAGGTGGAAACTTTCATGACTTTACTCACTCTGGCTAGCATTCTCTCTATTAAAATATGTTTATGGCAATGAGTTTCTCACTAATTAAGATTTTATTAGCCATAATGCTATGATGTAATTTGTAACGTCCCGCTTCCCAAAAGACACCGGAAGCGAGAAAGTTACGAGGTTCGCATGAACTGGAGCGGTGAAGCTCGAGTTCAATGAGCGTATGTGATTATAACAACAAGGCAGGTCCTTGCATGCATCTCAGAACAATAGAAAATATTCATAAAATTTAGAGCCACATCCAGAAGGAAAGTCCATACGAAATGAAACGTAAAAGCCACAGCTGGGCCAAAGTAACTACAACGGAAACGTGCACTAAACAAAAGCTGAAAACAAAACTAATGGAAGGTAGCAACGGGGAAGGTCCACTAGTCCTCCGCAGGGAGAGACTCGGTATCAAGGGCGAACTCCTGACTCTCCAAGTCAGGCGTCTCGAATGGATCCTCCTGGCACTCAAGCTCGGGATCTGACATACATCCAAAAACATGAATGTATGTCAGCAAGGGTCTACAAGAAGCGGTTAGAAAACCCAAGGCAAGATATACAAAATGATATTGAATTTAAGAGACATTAAATAATTAAACGAGATAACTGCAACGAGTTTAAACATGTCAGTTATAAATGAAATGAAATAAGACATTCCTATCATGCAGTTCTAAGCAGTTTTAAGAAGTAAAGTAAAGCTTTTCTTTGATTCATTAGCATGCCAATTTAACTGAGACAACGATAGTGTTGCAAGTTCCATATCAATATTTCATATCTCTCATAGGGTTCTCGCCTTTAGGTCGTGATGAGTGGATCGTTGTTCTCATGTGGGTTTACTGTGATTGACGCTACCCCACCACATGCGGGTGGTGCTCTTGAAGAGAGGACCCCTTCATACGTCTAGTGGTCGCTCAACCCTAACCCCACCCAGATTTGTGATGGAACACGAGCCAGCCTAGTCGACTCACACGACATCACGAATTCACGATTTCGCCTTTGAGGCGCACGATCATGATGTCACAACTTGTTAAACATTCCAAGACATGCAGCAATTTAACATTATCATCATTCCTTTTTACACGACATTTCCATGAGTAAGAGCTGTTGAACAGCATTTACAACAATTTTAAAAGGACGTTGAACAGTGGTTTTTAACGAACATGCTACAGAAATCAGTTTACTTCGCCGTTGTTTAAAATTAAAGTATATCGAGTTATATGTCATTGGGTCACATTTTTAGTCCAGCATATCATGGTATCTTTTTCATGCGTCATTTCACGTGTAGGTTTTGAGTTATACAATTTTACATGCAAATGACTAAATGAGCATTTAACTTCAGAAATTCACTATAAATTGTATACTTGCCTGATTTCAGCGTTCTTGGTGTCGTCGGGTTCGTCTCGACGGGTACTACTCTACGATGATAGTGGTTCGATGGTTTGATGAAACACATAATCAGATCAGACTGTTTTTGATTGTAACAAGTGTTAAAATGATTCCTACGACGTCTAGAGATCCGTTTTATTAGGTTTTCTATATTAAGGTGTGGGTTATAGTATGTTAAGAGGTAGATCTACTAACCGGTAGTGCAAAGAAGATTCGAAACGCAATGGGTAGCGGCGACGCGTACGACCTCAAAGCAGCGATGTTGAGCCTCAGGAATCTGCCGTCGACGTGCGGGAAGGTGGCAGCGGCTGTCGGAGGCTCTGCAGGCGGTTGTCGACGCCTCAAGGAAGAGAGGGGCTATCCGTGGGTCTGTGGCAATGGCACGGGGAGGCGTGAGAGGCGGCGGGGCTGTTGTGCGCGGTTTGGGGTGAAGCGGCAGTTTGATGGGTGGAGGGATGTGTTGCGGCTGTTGTGGGTGGCTGGGTCGCGAGCTGGCGAGGGGGAGGAGCAAGGGGGCTTGTGCGTGAGCTGTGCGTGCGCGAGGGGAAGATGGCACGGCCTGTAGATGATCGGAGCTGGGTTCAAGGGGGCACGAGCTTGTGGGTTACGGCCGTGAGATGGTGAGAAGGCAGGGTGGGGTTGTTTTGCTGCACAGAGAAGAGAGCTCGCGGGAGGGAGGAGCCACGGGTGAAGCTGGTCGGAGAGAGCTACGGCGCGGGGGGGTGGCAGGCTGGAGTTGTATGAAGGGGCCTTGCGCAAGTTGGGTTTCGAAATGGGAAGAGCTCGAGAAAAATCCCTGGGTTTTGTTAGTTTGCTGGGTTATAAAAGTAGGGAGAGGGGGTAGCTGGGTCCTAGGGGTTCGGGTGCTATTTGTAGAGCTTAGGTTCACTTACGTGGAGAAGGCTTGTAGGGTTTTAAGAGTAGGTCTTAGTTGTGTGCGTGGGTTTGAAATGAGGCTAGGGGATATATATATATATATATAGGGTAGGTTGTTATGTTTTTGATGGGAGAAGAGAAAAACTGGTTACAAGTTCGGGTTAGTGTTTGTAGGAAAGTGTTTGAAATTCTCAATTAATAAAAAAATTGATTAGTTGTTAATAGAGTTGATTAGGGTAATTAATGCTAATTGCAAATGGGGGAAAGTTTTGAAAATGAAAATAATAATTATGGGGAGAAATAATGGGGTTTAATAAAGCCAATTTAATTATAGGTTTTAATAGGATTAATTTGGAAGGTATTCAAAAACATTTGAATTTAAAAAAGTTTGAATTCGAAAAATAAAATTGAAATAAGTATTTAAAGAAACTGTTTGATAAAAAATGTTAAAGTTAATAATAATAATTAATACGCTTAGGACGCAGCTAATACGCCTAGCACTAATACGAAGTACAAAGACGTATATTAAGTACAGATACGGAAGAATACAAGACTAGGATATGATACAAATAAATACGTATTATTAAATACCGGTCGTTACATAATTAGTGTTAATTAGAATGGTATCAACTTCATGTAATTTCCATTAGCCCGTATAAAGATTGCATGTTGGTGTAGAATTGCTTAAGGTTTCACATTTGCATAAACTTAACTTTCATGTAATTCCCATTAGTTTACAAATGTTACATTTTTATTGAATTGCTTAATCTTGTAACTCAAAGTGGGCATTGCTAAGTAGTTTACAAAATTGGCACTATTCAAGCTTGCATTTTATTGGTTCCATTTGCAAGATTGCATTTTAATGGTTAATGGTGTTTCGTGGACAATGGGTTATGTTGCAAGCTCTCCTTAATGAAGTGGTGTTTATGTTTTGGAGAATGGGTTATGTTAATGAAGGATGGTGTTATGGTGATTGGCAAGGGAATCCTAATGAAGTATGGTGTTGTATATATGATTCATAATGGAAAGTTCATGATGCATGTGGAATTGCCTTTAAACTAACTACATACTAGCCATGTAGTTCAAATGTAAATTAAATTATTGCAAGTCTCTTTGTGGCATCTTAATGTTGTATATTAGTTCACTTAATTTTAAATGCTATTAAATGATAGGGATGTCTCGGTCTGCCATATGGCGGGTGAGCACCCTAGAAAGGGGTTGGGGGAGAACTGGATACTAGTAGGATATGAGGGCTGGACTATGTGTTATGATGTTGATGTACCTTGTTTAGTTTCGGGTACTTTGTGGTGATTGTCGTACCTTGCTCAGTTTCGGGTACGATGAGTTGTGATATTGTGGAGTTTTCCTCACTTGCACCCCAGTGCGGGGGAATGGGTGGAGTGAGAGGCCCCATTAAAGAAACAGTGCTCGTGTACCACTGGCGGATGCTCCTTACCGCCCCACCTTGGGGTGGAGTCCAGTTCCTCATGTTCAATGACACACCCAGTTTCCCAAATGAATTGTAATTAAATGTTTGATTACTTCAAGTTTCCAATGTGTAATTTCTTACTTTTTCCTTGTCTGATGCATATGTGTTCCATTCATGCATTGTATTATAGTGTGATAATAACAATATCCCCAAATTAATATTTATACACCGCACAAGTTAGGTTTCCTACTTCGACACGCTTTGACGTGCTCCAATTTGTGGTTTTCAGGTGCTTATGAGTTAGAGCTGGAGATGAAGTTTAGGATTATATGGCAAGGGGAGAGGAGATTGACACCTGTACTTTTGGGTTTCTTTGGGGTATGTTTCGGGGCGAGTTGCTGATGTACCTGATGTATGTATAACTTGATGTACAATGGACTGTTACTTATAAACACAGTGTTGGCCTTTGTTTCCTCTGTGCAGTTGTATTTGTTGTTGTTGGTTTTAGTTCCTTCTATGTCTTGTCTTGGTTGTTTGTATTTGTGAACATTACATGTACTATCCCAGCAATGCTTTGTGGACCTGTATAGTCTTTGTTGTACTCTCTCTCTCTCTCTGCCCTCTATTTTCTCTTTCACACCCGCCTCTTCGAGATCGCCTGGGACGGATTCGTACTTTCCGGGTATCCTGGGGAGCGGGACATGACATGAACTGCCATGTTTCCACTTGAAACAGAACTGCTACTATTTCCATTTAAATAGAACTGCCATGCTAAACTGCTTAGAATTTGTAACTGCTCATTTATTCATACATGTTTAAATTGTCATGAAATTACTTTTGAAAACCTTGCCGAGGGTTAATTCTACTAACATTTATATCTTGCCGAGCGACCCTCGCTGTCCTATATTTCCTTGTCTTCTATCATGTGAAATATACGTCAGGTTTGAGATAGAGGAGTATACTTGAGATTGAGCAGGTTCATCAGGAGTACCAGACGCTGAGATCCACTGCTGAGGAACGGCGTGCTTTCGCAACATTGCTAAAGAATTAATTTTTGTCGTTGTAATCTCGTTCAATGTAATTTATTTTGATATAACTGTTCCTAATGGCCATGTTAGGCCTTATTTGTGTACATGTAATTCTGGACTTTGACTACGTAAAAATGATGATCTGTATTGTTCTAAGTTCGCATGCAAGATTCTCCGATTGGTTTAATCACAGACGCTTATTGGGCTTGAGCTTCATCACTCCAGCCCATGCGGACATGCTCGCGTCCTCGCTCCCAAATATAATGGGAGGCGGGGCGTGACACTATTACTGCTTTTGCATGACTGTCTTTAGTTGCTTATTTTCCAGTACCCACTTTATTATCATGCGTGTACTCAGTTTTAATTCCAATTCTAGAATTACTGTGATTTATGTCTGACCCACGCAGCTCTTCGTTTCGTGGCACCTTCAGGTGGCAACTAGGTAGATGACGTGGCCCATGAGTTGGAGAAGTCCGAGTTTGATCCACGTGATGCAGATTTCTGAGACGTAAGTTGAGAGTGTATTTCCTATGTATTTTTCATTCATGTATTTTCGAGAGTTTGTACCGTTTGTATTGTCTTTAGACTTGTATTGTGACAATGAGAATTACTATATGAGTATTTGGTACATCTCTGCATCGTGACCTATATTTTTTTCACTGGAAACAAGCAGAACCCGTTTCACATGCAAATAAGTTGGCTCGACAAAGGAATTAGCTTGGATTCAGTTATTGTTAAAAGATTTTTAGATTTCTCTTAAGCCGCTCGTGTTCTGATAATAAGTTGGCTCTCTCCCCCTCTCTCCGAATCTAGATTTTCATTCTCGCACAAAGAAATCATTGTGAAATATTAGCAGCCCTACAGAATTTTACTCTCTCTCTCTCTCTCTCCCTCCTGCGGCCTGGAATCAGAATGGCCATCCATTCGTCCTTGCTCTTAAGGTGTTCGACACTATGCCTAAGAGAAAGGCCCCCCATCCTCAATTTCTCATCCAAACCCCCTCCAAAAATGATGGTACTTTTCACTACTCTGCAGTTCCTCATTCTGTCATATATCCTGTTTCTTCTTCTCATACTAGCAAATATTTTGTGTCGATATGGCCGAAGAAACCGAGGCCCCATGAGCAGAATGCAAGGGCCCGTCAGTCCAACACCAGAGATGGCGATAACAGTGTTGACAACGGCGACGACGCATGGTTCATGAGCCACGAGGAGAGGCTGGAGATGAGGAGGAAGATCAGGGAAGTGCTCGACAATGTCGAGGAACCCGCGGAGGAGGCCGACCCGATAAAGAGGAAGATGAAGATGCAGAAGCTGCTGGAGGACTACCCGCTGGTGGTCGAAGAGGAGGACCCCGACTGGCCCGAAGACGCCGACGGGCGGGGGTTCAACTTCGACCAGTTCTTCGACAAGGTCACGATCAAGAACGTAAAGAAAGACGACGACGACGACGGGGACTGCGACCGCGAGAGCGAGATCGTCTGGCAGGACGATGACTACATCAAGCCGGTTAGAGACATCACCGCGAGGGAGTGGGAGGACACCGTGTTCAAGGACTTCAACCCCCTTGTCATACTCGTGCACCATCGGTACAAAAGGTTCGTTCAGCGTCATCAGCTGGTTTCTATCGCCGCGACTGCACGAACAACCGAGCTCGCTGTCTGAATGCAGGCCTAGGGAGAACGAGAGGGCACGGACCGAGCTGGAGAAGGCGGTGAAGATGTTTTGGGACACGGGGTTGCCTTCCCCAAGAGTAAGCCGCCCCCATCAGCGCTCAGTCGCTATCGCCATTTCCTCGCCGTCCTAACGTCGTCGTTGTGTTGACAGTGCGTGGCGGTGGACGCCGTCGTCGAGGAAGAGCTGGTCACAGCCCTTCAGGTGTCGGCATTTCCTGAGATCATCTTCACGAAGGCGGGGAAGATCCTGCACAGAGACAAAGGTAACAAGAAGAGCTACGCTACGCTTGAAAGCCATTCACATACATGATGGTTGTTTCCGGCTGTTTGCAGCAGTGGTTCGATCAGCGGAGGACTGGGCGAAGGCGATGGCGTTCTTCTACTACAGAGCGGCGAGGCCCCCGTGCCTTGGTGCGGCGGCCGGGCAGGGCCAGGAGAAGATCCCGTCACTCTCATGAACGCTGAGCAAGTGCAGGTGTGGATTCTTGAACCATCGTCGAACCAACAAGTATGTTTCTCATTTGCATGATGCATGATAGAAATTATGTTTTGAGGAAAAAAGATCCAAACATTGCTCATTGTCTAGGGCCTAGACATTGTTGTATGCTTGACAATCAGACTAGAGGGAGCACATGTTGGGATGCATTCTCTCTTTCACAAACCTAAAGGATACGTCGAATTACATATATGCGATGAAGTCATTGTTTTTGTTTTTGAGGATGATGATGTGAATGATGATGAGAACAGCACCTAGAATGTTGGGTAACACAGTTATGGATCGATCTTGTAGGAGTCTTCTTATGCATCCTGAGCTCAATGCGGTCCCAGAATTATACTAAGAGGGATGTTTACGGGTGTTTTTTCACTTCTGATGTTGTTGGATGATGTTTCGGTTGCAGTAGTTGGCGTAGGATGACATTGTCAGTGGACTGTGTACTGGACGAGCTGGCCCCGTGTCGAATAGCCCACGATCTGAGCTGTTTTAGTCAAGTCCTGAGTTAATGGAGCCTCCTCCGAGCTACTAGAGTCCCGTCCAAGCTACTTCCAAGCTATCTTTAGCTTCCTGCAACACAAGGGGCTCGGGAGGGTCGGATCTGGGGTCCGACCTAATCCCCTCAGATGCTTAAGTCAGTATGTGACTCAAAGGAGGCTCGTGACAACTATGGCCGATCTGTTGAAAGATCGACTGATAGTTATCGCGTTGAGCTATGGAGGAAATGTGGGGTTTTAGGTCGGAGCAGATCCTGGTGTAGGAGTACCCGACTTTTAGGTTCTCAGGGATTGTTTCTAGGTGTCTCCGAGAAAAAGTCTGGGGGAGAAGTCACTTTTCCAATTGTCCAAGAGGCTACTTATAACCGATGGCTTTGAGAGGTGTTATATGGTAACGTCCGAGTTTTTATGGCGCTTTATTGCATTTGGCCTTAGCTGTCTACATGCTGTCAGTCATTGAATGCCTTTATTGATGAAGAATCCCAACGGTCAGCCCACTCAGCCAAAATCTATCTTCAATCATATAGCTTTATTGCCAATCCGCGACGGCGTCCCCTCAATCATATAGCTGATTAGCCCACGAGGTCTTTCGAAGGTGATGTCCATGCTGATCTGCAGACCTGCATACTTCAGAGTAAGTAAAAATGGGAAATGCTGATTTGATAGTACCTCTGCATGTGCTTTACATTTCAGGGGTGGTCGAGCTCCCTATCATCCATTGTTGAGAGGCTGTACGTTGCGGGACCAAGAACTTCCTTTGTCCACTTGCAAGGGTGAAGTGACCAAGTATATGAGCCCCCATATTACGAAAGGTACGAGGCTGATAATCGAAACTAGGTTGGCTGTTGGAGCCGAGCTTCTTTCTTTTCTTCATTTAGTGCGGGCGGTCAATGCCTCATCTGCCATCGTATATCGTTCTACCCTGGTAAGGAGCTGATCCACGTCACGGGGCGGTTTATGATGTATGGATTTCACCAAGTCTTTACACCGAACCCCTTCTTGAATGCAGTGATGGTCACCTCGTCACAGCAGCTCTCAACATTCCGCCTCTTTGAATTGAAGCACTTCAGGAAGCTTCTTAATGTCTCCCCATCTTTCTATGTCCATGTGAATAGGTGATCAAAGCTCTGCTTCCTCCTTCCTGCCATGAA
>CM061141.1:254968558-254985558 GCA_030789695.1 Scilla litardierei
CATGCCTTGCATTCATTAATGAGTAAGTTCATCTCAAGGCATAGGTAAGAGTATTTGTTTTACTTTATTATTTCATTGTAACCCTAGCTTTCTGTGTGAGAGCTAGTTACTCTCTGTGAGAGTATAATCTTCTGTGTGAGGGTTGGTTAAGATCTATGTGTGTGTGAGTTTGAGTCTCTCTGTGTGAGAGCATAAGTCTTTCTGTGTGAAAGCAAGGATTTCTTCGTGTGAGAATCCAAATCCTCTGTGTGAGGTATCTCTGTGTGAGATTGTATTCACTTCTCTGTGTGAGATTTTTAGTGAATATTGGTGTGTCTAGACGTACCCAAGTTTGGGGAACCAGGGTAAAATCTTGTGTTTGAGTTTGGATTTTTGTGGTGTTTAAATTCCTCTTGTATTTATACTTCCACATTTGCAAGTTTAATTTTTAAATACTCAATTTATGCCATTACACTATTCACCCCCCTCTAGTGTGTTGTTGTTAGTATTGCAAGGGTAAGACGATCCTTACGACATACATATATAAAGTTAAACTAACTTATAAACCAACTTATAAACTAACTTATAAACTAATTGTACTAATATAAACTAATATGTGTATAAATATATACCAGTACGTATTAGATATATTTAGATATATATATATATAACTGACATAGGTTTATATAAAATATCTAACTTGTTAAATTTTGCATGTCACGTGCTTTTAAAAAAAACAACTCACAGTATTGCTTCTGAATGCCCCTGCATGCACGCGGGGGTGCGACTCAGGGCGGCGATGGGCAGCTCAGGCGGCGAGTGGCGGCGGCGATGTTGGCGGCGACAGTCTGACGTCGCGGGGCGGAGGTGCAGCAGGCGGCGACGGCAAGCTGTCGGTGGAAGTCGGAGGTGCTGGGGGTCACTGCAGTCATCGAGAAAGGAAGAAGACGGGGTCGAGTTCGCCTGAGGGCTTGCCGCGAGTTGAGAGGGGGTCGTTGGAGGTCGAAGAGAGAAGGAAGGCGGGGTGCGTGGAGGCTGCCGGATGTGGACAGAGGCAGGAGGCGATGGAGGCGTGTCGTTGCGGGAGATGTGCTCGGACGTCGGAGGCACCAGCGTGCGTGGTTGCAGGTGAGCTGAGGGGAGCGGTGAGCTTCGGGGCTGAGGGTGAGGGTGGTGGCTGCGTTGCGAGCTCGGCAGAGGGAGTAGGTGTAGGTGGGTTGTTTGAGGGGTAGACGCCAGAGATGTGGGGGGCTTGGGGTCGGTGATGCTATGGAGGAGGGCTTCGCGGATGTTGTCGAGGGTTGGGACGACGTCTTAGTTGCGAGTGGTGTCAAGTTGGGAAGAGAAGGTGTTGAGGGGAGGTTTTGGGGACGCCAGCGACGTGTAGAGGGGAGGTTGCGGGGACGCCGGTGACGTGTAGAGGGGAGGTTGAGTCTTGGGGTTTAAGAAGAAGGATAGGAGGGGCGACGTGCGGAGGTTGGTGCGGTTCCATGCACAGATCATGGCTGAGAACGTGGGGGTTTGATCCGGGGATATGGGACATGGGTTGTTGCTTGTTGGGATATAATAGGATATGATTAGATATTAAGGTTGGGATTTAGTTTAGTGACGTTAGGATTTAGTTTAGATATATATATCAGATAATAATCAGTTTAGTAAAAAAATATACCATTAGATTTAAAAGTTTGAATTTGAATAATATTAATATAATAAAAAATATTAGATTGTATTAGAAAAAAAATATAATTAAGATTTCTAAATACTACGGTTTTGCCCTTGCATATTAACGGTGTCCCAAAAGTTATATAAAACTACCTACACGATCGCGACGTCGCGGGGATCACAAATACGGGGTCTGATCGCGTGTACGAGCTAAGGAATTTAATAACTAGAATCAATCGCAAAATATACACATAGTACAATACATTAACAATGTACGTGTGGAATACGTACGAAGGTGGTCGTTACTAATAGTATTGAGACAGGCATGCAACAGTTACATGAAATAGAAGTTTAAAGACAGGCATGCAGCAGTTACAGTAAAAAGAAGTTAAAGATACAATAAATAAAAGTTAAAGACATGCATACAACAGTTACAATGTGCAAACATGAGGATGAAGTGGTAGTTAAGACGGGCATGTAAAAGACAGAATGACAATCACGGTCATAGTAATAGGCATGATTGATAACGACCGATAATAGGCACGGAAACAGACACGACAGTAAATAAGACAAGCATGCAAAAGACAGTTTACAGTTGTGCTAACAATATTTATACTAAACCCTAGGTTATGACTCATATTGGAGAGTACATTATACAATTAGGAGTCCATCTCTTGTCACGACAGTAGGGATGATAATGGGCATGCCCAAATCCTGTTTGGGCTTCCAATTGGGCATGCCCTTTACAAATCTTTCATTAAAGTGTAGAGGGCATGCCCAAAACCCGTTTGGGTTATACAATCTTTCTTACATATACTTTAATGAATGATTTGTAGAGGGCATGCCTAATTGGAAGCCCAAACAGGCTTTGGGCATGCCCATTATCATCTCTACACGACGACGATAACCCGTGCGAAGCCCAAAACACATTGTAGCGGGACAAGAGGGGCTTTGAGTCCAACCACAGGACACATGACAAAAGTCCAACAGGACATGGGACAGGAGCCCAAACACAGGACACGGGACTGGAAGATGGCTTTAGTCGCTCCCACACACTCTCCAATATGAGTTACCCCAAAATCCAATGAGTTTGAAGTGTCAAGTATTGTTTTAAGTATGCAATTTTAACAAGATATTCCAACAAGACATTCCAATAGGATACTCTAACATGATATTTCAACATGATACTCCAACATTGTTTTGTCATCATAGCACACCTAACATATTACTACTTCCAATATTATGGGATATCATGTAACAGGTGGTATAACACATGAAACATGAAACAGGAAGCATGCAGCAAGTGATGTATCAATTTAAACATGGACATATAGCATGTGGACAACATTTAGCAAGCGAAAGAATATGCTAAGCATATGATAAGTGATAAAATAATCAAAGCATGCATTCACATAATTCCATAGCAATTTAATGATGCAGTGAGGTAAAATGACAAAGTCCAAGTCCAACATGATAGGGCAAAGCCTATGTCCAGGTCGACACCAACATCAACAACCATACCAAGCTAACGCCATCACCCACACCAACACCAAGCCAAACATACGACACTAATGCTAGTGGCCAACCCCAAGCCAACCAAACACTAAACCAAGCAACAATACCCATGGTGCACATGTTGGCCTAGCTAGCCCAATAATTAGGCCAAAACTTTAATTTTGATGATTCCAAACAAGTATTATGGCTACTAAATGTTTGTTGAGTGAATTTCAGGTCGAAATGAAGCTAAACATGGTTTGGCACGACCGTGCCAATTCAACACAGTATTTGGCACAACCGTGCACTATGCAGGGATGTTTCCGTCGATCCCGCACGACCGTGCCAAATCAACACAGTCTTGGCATGACCGTGCACTGTGCTGTGATGTTTCTGCCGATCATGCACATTTGTGCCAAATCAACATATATGTTGGCACGACCGTGCCACTAGTCCAACAGCACAAAAATGCATGGTTGACCTGGTCAAACGGCTGGTTTTGTAATATTTTAAGGGGTTTCAGAGTTCTAGTTCAAGATGAAATTTACCCCCTGAAGAATTACAAATTAAGAGAACAACTAATGAAAGTGGGGTAAAATTGGGATTTCACATGGGGTCTTCTAATACCCTATAAAAGAGAAGAGGACGTCCCCCTTTGGGTGTATTTCTTCTAGTCGCAAATTCCCAAGCTCTCTATCATCCAAGCTAGCTGCAAGTTTGATCCTTCATCACGAAGAATTTAGAGCTTGACCAAGAGAAGAAGAATGAGAAAAAAAGAATATGATGACGTGACACTGAAAAGGCTACAACTTTCACTAAAGAGCTCAAATTGACGTGCAATTTTTACCGACACAATCACAATCCTACGATCTATACTTTCGTGACTTCTATCTGATTTTTTTTACTTTATATTAGATCAGTTAGCATTATTGCTTGTCGTGTATTGTATTGTTGTATAGTCTCAGACAAATGCTATCATTGAGTGATATCTTTGAACTGGTTATTGTATCTGTTTGATCACCACCCGCAAGTGTGATCAGTTTTTCTTTTGGTGATAAAAGGGTTTTGATCACCACCTGCAAGTGTGATCAGTTTTTTTTGGTGATAAAAGGGTTTAAATCCTCATGGAGAGGTTGGAGTATATGTAGAGAGCCAAGGCGGATATGCCAACTCCATTAAAAATTTATGATCTGCGTATCTCTGATTTTTGTGCTTAATTTTTTCTATTTGTGCCATAAACCCTATTCACCACACTCTAGGGTTTTTCAGCAACTTCATTATTTACGTTAACACCACCAAGACCAACTCCAAGCCAAACCCAACACTAGATAACACGAAGCTAACACTAAGACCAACTCTAAGCCGAACCCAACACTAGATAACACGAAGCTAACACCAAAACCAACTACAAGTCAAACCCAATACTAGCCAACACCAAGCTAACACACCAACACCACCAAGACAACCACCAAGCTACCACCTAACACCAGTAATACAAACCCCAAGCTACCACACAAACACCACCAAGACAACCACCAAGCAACTACGCCATCACCCACATGCTAACCAACACCAACTAAAAAGTCAACTACACCATCACCCACATGCTAACCAACACCAACTAAAAAGCCATCTACACCATCACCACCAAGTCATCAACAAGTATAAGCATAACATGTTCAAGTCTAGCAAGCTTAAAACACTAATTAGAATCCATAATCTTAGAGTTCAAGTGATTTACCGACCAAATACCTGCGTCCAATAACATGCCCAGTTTATCGACATCACAAGTAAAGGAGATTAAACACTAATTTTAAAGCCAAAATCCAGCATTAAAGTGATTTACCAAACCGAATCCGTAGGGGGTTCGTTAGAGGAAGACATGTGCATCGGTGGAGCTCCAATAGCTGGCGACGAATTATGATGGGGCTCCAGGATCTCAGAGCTTCGGCAAAGCTATGGTGTTAGAAAAAAATGAAATTTCAAACAAATGATATAAAATTGGTAAAAATATGAAATTTCAAAAATAATATTCTTACTCACCATACATTGATGCATAATGTAGAGAAATTCTTTAAACTCTCACTGCATTTTTACATGTTAGGATAAGCATAAATAAAGCACAATTTCATATTTGCATCCCAAAGTGGTGTGTGCCAAATATGCAATCCAAATCTATTTAGTGTACGTGTCCTATATAATAAAATCAACAAACCATGTGTTTATAGACTAGTGAAAGAGCATATGAGCATCATATTTTATGTGCATTCCTATATTTCTCTAAAAAAGGATGGAAGAAGATGAACTATCCACAAATACTATTATAGCATAAAGAATGTCCAAAAATATAACACTGAAGTATAATAAAATTCCTTTGATATCCATGAAAAATGGAATAATTTTTAATAAGGGTGACTCAATATCTAAATTGATCTTGGATGCATAAGAGAGTCATATCCCAATTCTACATGAAACTTGCTGGTATATTATACTAGTTTGTATGATAAGTCATGAAAGTATACTAAGTGTTTTGACAATCAAGCATACAAATCATAAGTCTAAACACTAATATCTTAATGTATCATATCATATCATGCATGAGTCATATATCATGTCATATAGAATATATTGTGGAGCATAAGACACGAGTTACTTAATGTGTCATCAATGTGCTAACTCATCAAATACAAACAATAATTCTACAAAAGTGCATGTCACATACGATGATGCCAAGTCATTAATATGAACACATTAATATGCATGATACCAATTGTTGAATTAAACTATTCTTCCAAAAATGATAAGATGTCATATACTTACAACTATGAGCTGTTGGATCGTGATCTAAGCCTATTGGGGAGGTGAATATGCTTATGGACAATTTTCATATAAAAATTATGGCATACTCAATCAGACAATCACAGAGCAAATACGTGCAGATAAAATAATGCAGCAGTAAACACACTTTGCACACGATATTTACCTTGCTTCGGTCACCTCAACGACCCATTCCAGCCCCATAGTAATTATTAGAATAATAATGTCAAGATACAAAATACACGGAACTTTGTGCCCCAATACTCAGCTCACCAAGTTTGTACCTCACTTTCCAAAGTTTTGAACACTACTATTCTAGCAAAAACTTTCCCTTGACTTGCCCCCAACAAGTCAATAGCCCAAAAGAACCCCAAAAACGAAAGTATATAATACAAAGGATCTAAAACACTTCGATCACAAATAGAAATAGTAAATAGAGTTTAGAGTGTCCAGTTTGTAATACCCTGTATTCATGTGTACGGGTTATATGTTAAGTATTTCTGGCCGTATTTGTACACGTATAATTTTTATGTATTTCTGAGAATTTTTTCCAAATTTTCTAAATTATTATTATTATAAAAACTATTTTTAAATATTATTAGGCATATGTGGCATGTATTTATTGGAATACCTTGTATTAGTGTATGGTATAATGAGTGTATTTCTTTTTATCAAAAATTAGAAAAACCTAATTTTTATAGCATGGCACCTCCCCCCCCTCTTATGTGTCACCTTATTAGCCAACTTATTCTAAGCATGCCACCTAGCTACACACTTGGCACTCTCTTAGTTATTGCCATGATGATTAGGGTTAGTATGAGAATTTAGAGAGAGGAAAAAGAAAAGAAATAAATGGAAGAAAGAAAGAGGAGAAAGAAATGAGAAATCTAAGGAGATTTGGGGGAAGAAGAGGAATTTGGATTTTGAAGCTTGAAGATGAGATTCTGGGGGAATTTCATGAAATTGAAGGAGGATTTCATCCCAAGATGAGGTAGGAATCCATCTCCCTATAGCTTGTTATTTAATTTCATGTTTAACATCATGAAAGATCTTCATAGTTGTTGCTGAAAAATTTTACTGTTTAACTGAAACTTTAGTGATGACCTGCTTTTAATTGACTACATGAAATTGCTTGGAAAAAATTTATGTTGTGCATCTTGATGTCCTTAACAACTTTCACGTTCACAACTTTTCCTAATTCCAACTGGAAGTTGGGTTAAAAATTCAGTCTTTAAAACTGGTTTGATTTTAGCTAATCTGTACACGTCTTAGTGAAATGGTTACAGTTTCCTGTACATTTAATGAAATGAGATGCTATTGGTGCCGTTGAAAATCTGCCTTCAAGTTCTTCAACTTTGTAACTTTCAAAAAATCCTACTTCTGGTTGTAACTGGTAGCAAAATGGACTTGAACATGACTCAGTTTCTGGTTCAGTAAGCTGAATTATCCCTGTCAGGAGAAAATTCACCATAAAACACATAAGTCGACTAAACTTATGAAAATTGGTCAGTAAAATGAAAACACCCATATCTACAACTTTGTAGTTTTAAGTTTTTCCAAATTCCAACTACAATTGCCTCAAAAACCACCCTTAATCTGATTGTCCTGCAATTTCAGCAAGCTGAATTCATTAAGTGCTGTTCTTACTCATTAATTGTGGTTAATTGGCCATCATTATTCTTGCTTAATATGGTTATGAGGTGAAATGGTTATTAGTTTTATGTTGAGGTGAATGTTAATTAAAATGTTTCATGTTTCTATTGGTCTCATATTGCTATTAGGTTCATGCTATTAATTTCATGCTAATAGTTTCATGTTGCTAGAAGAGGATAACACATTGCTATTAATTTCATGTTGCATTCTATTGAATTGATGATGATGTTATTATGCCTACTATGTGTTTGTAGTAATGCTTACATGTAGCCTATTGGTTTATGTTGTTTCAATGGAATTCAATTGCTATGTATTGTAGTATCATGCCTTCCAAGTGCTTGTGGAAATGGTTCGTGTTGTAAGGAAATGTCAATGAAGTTATGTTTATATGACATCTTTAACCTCTTGCAAGTCTCTTGTGACATCTTTAATGCATTACAACATGCAAGTCTCTTTGTATGTCTGTTTACTTGGTTAAGTCCTCTTAAAGGAGGGTGACACGGGGTTTGGGGGAAACGCGGGTAAATTATATGATTTAGACAACAGTTTTATATCTCACTCGATGTGGCACTCCCAGAAGGATGAGTTTGAGAGGGTTGGAGAGGCCGGTGGTGTGCTCGTGTTGCACCATGACTGGTAACTGATGGGTTTCTCCGTTTTCCACTGAAAAACCGAGATGTGTCTCACTCCCGTAAGGGGGAGTTACGAGAGGCCCCTCCAGTGCCTGTGTTACTGGTCGAGATACCATTTTTCACCCACCTTGGGTGAAGTCCGACTCCTTAGCGTCCTACGATTTACTCGGGATCCAAAATGCTAACCAATGTATAAACTGATAACCCTCATTAATTTTGTAGTCTTGGTAAATCTTGCTGCTTGTATAATTCCGTTATGGTGGTACCCATGGCATGGATTAAGGAGAGTTGTTTTATTTATGTGGTTAGTTGGCATGTTGGAATAATGTGGTTATGTTGATGGGCATGGCACAAGGTGCATGACCCTTGTTTGAGAATTATGATATGAAAGAAAGACCCAAAATGAAGCCATGCCATGATAACCATATACTCCATCTATGTATGACACTATTAGCCTCTCTCTATGCCTAATGCTAATTGTGATAATCTTAAGCAATGTATGAAATGTTGGTTTGTTGTAGTTCTTTTCTTATAACCTGCGAATTCTTATGCCTTAATGCAATATGTCATTTGTAGAAGCTATTGCATACATTGCTTTATGCCTACTTTTATGTCACTTTGTAATATGCCATGTCATGCCACCCTTGAAGATATATGTTTATTCTTATGGTTCATTTTATAATGTCATGACATGTCATTCATCGTTGCTTGCATTATATCATTGAACAATATGTCATGGTAGTTGCAGTTGTAGTTCCTTCCTTTTATGATATGTGAATGCGTGTGCCATCATTGAAAAATATGTCACTTTTGTAGTTGTTTTTGCATGCATTGCTTTACGTTTACTTTTATATTACTTGCAACATGCCATGCCATGCCACCTTTGTAGATTCATGTCCTCTCTTATAGCTCATCTCATAATGTCATGACATGTCACTTAACGTTACTTGCATTACATCATAGTATAACATGTCACATAGTAGTTGGATAATATGTTGTTGAATATCATGTCATCATACATTGGATAACATGCTATATGGAGATGGGAAATTCCTACTGGGTCACGCTGTGACGTGTCCCCGTTGACTTTTCAGGTTGGTTCTTTGAGTTGGAGGCCCCTTGACTTAGTTGGTTAGAGTTACGGGGTGTGAGAAGTGTGGATGACCTAGGAGTGTTGCTGTACTTGGGTGAGATGTGAGTTTTTGTACCTTATTGAGATGTGGGTAATGTTGTATATGGATTTGTATAAGGAAGTTGTATATGAACAGTTATATTTATATACATCAGTGTTTGAGTTGTTGGTTCTCTTGTATTTTGGGTTGTCTAGAATGCTACATGTACTATCCCAGCAGTGCGCAGTGGACCTGCTTGTGTTTGTAATTTTTTATTTCCTTCGTAGCACCTGCCTTTTTGGGAATACCTGATATGGATTCGTACTTATCGGGTATCCTGGGAGCGGAGGATTACACAGTTTGTGATGAATGAATGTCCCTATCATTTTGCTCGTCATCAGCTTCGTGCTGGCACAAACGGTGTCTCAATCTGACGTTTGGATCAAAAGATATGGCCCTCCAAAGTTCGCTGCGCAAAACTATCTGTGGGTTGTCTATGCGCAAAGCAGCTCTTTGTGGCACTGCAAAATCGTGGGTTTGGCTCATGTAATTTAGGGATTCTGTCTGGTTGGAATTGGTGTCTGAAACTGCTTGCAGTGCGTCGGTCTATGTGCAAAGTAATTGGCTGCTCTATCTTCCAGAAAATATAGAAAATAGCTCTAAACTCAGATAAATCCAAAAAAATATCCGTTGGAATCGTGAGATCGTCCTCTTTGATTGAAAAATAAGATAAGATAGATTTGGATGCGTTTGAGGAGAAAATTTTGGGGACCTTTGATGCTTGCTTTGCTTAAGATGTTTAGGCCATGAGTTGTAGCAAGCTTGAAGCTTTGGCTTGTTGCTTCTTGGATTGATGAAGAAGATGGCTAGCACCAATGTAGTTTGAAGCTTGATGGCATGTGGCATGTATCTTGTGTAGGATCCTGCCAAAACAGAGTTAGGATCGATAAATGTGTAGGAAGATATATGCCCATAAGGCAATTTATCTTGATTATACGTCTTGTTCATACCGTATATGGTACGTATTATTCTAGGTATAAAAGGATTTGTATTAATATACTTAGATAATATCCATAGACTTATAGTTAGGTCCTTACGTATCTAGATGAGATCTCGATTATGAGTAAGTAAGTGACCGAATAGAAACGTAAGTCTTAAACGGTTCGTGATCATAGATGTGTCGAGAACTGGATATCGACACATCGGATAGATCACTGTGTCTTCGTCTTGCCTTCGGGTAATGATGATCTCATAGTCATTCGACTTAGCGAATTCGGAGACAAGACACAGGTGCTCATTAGAGAATGAGTTCACTGAACGACCAAGTTAGAGTTATTAAATGGTTAACTTTAATGATCTGTCTTTAATAACTCTAGGGTGATGATAGGTTAGTTGATCCTTAAGACCAGAAGTCATCTGTACCCACCTGTGAGCGGACGGTGTGGCTTAGACCCATGATCTAGCTTCGAGGACCAGTCCTGATGAAAGATCTTAGGTTGGGTTGCACCTGAAGCTCTCAAGGTGAGTAAGTGACTAAGATGGGATTCGTCACTTCCATTAAAGGGAAGTTAGTGTTATAGGCTCAGTACGGTCTTTATGTTAATCCTCGGCCGGGGTACGTTGAAAGTTGTACAACGTGTATACAATAAAGACCGCCGTATACTGACCAATGTTGTCTAATAGGGTTGACAGAAAACCATACCCTAGGCCAACATCAAACACAGTCTTGACGAAGGGATTTTAGCTAACGGAATTCATCTCTGACACAGCCAATGCAAACCCTATGACACTTTTGTCAAAGGGTCGATCACGTTATGATGACTCTGAAACAGGGACGACAGCTACTGCTCGTAGTGACCGTCGTCTAGGGGTTTCGAGCCCCAACCTGTAGTAAGGTCAGGCTGTAGGGTCTCACACCGAGTAGTATTCGTGTCTTAGTAATAGGAATATAGAATAGAGGGAAATATAATTTGATGATATTCACAAGCTGAGTTGTGAAAGTTAGTCGCATTAGCAATAGGGACACAACGTTGCATTAGATGCTAACTTTGACTAAACGTGTTGTAAATTAGTTACAACGAATTTAGTAGGAACAAACTTGTTGGAAAAGGTTACCTGGATGACGGGATCGTCCCGGTCTAAACACAGGTTCAAACCGCGTCCAAATCGGAGCTCAAACGAGCCCAGAAACGCAGAAAGAGTCCAAGGGGAAGTGGGTTAGACCCACTGGGCCAAAAGGCCCATGTGCAAAGGCAAACGGGCGTGACCCGCTGCAGCAGCGGGCATGGCCCGCCGTGTGCAGCGGGCGGGCACCCACTGCACAGCGGGCGTGGCCCGCTGCACAGCGGGCCAGCGCCCGCTGATGTAGCGGGCACGGCCCGCTGCACGCAGCGGGCCAGCGCCCGCTGCAAGCGGGCACGGCCCACTGCTTGCAGCGGGCCAGCGCCCGCTGCTTGCAGCGGGCGGGCGGCCCGCCCTTGCCCCCTTTGGGCGGGCGCGCCCGCTAAGTCTAGCGGGCGCGCCCGCAACTTAAGTCAATTAGGGTTTTTTGAAACCCCTAATGACGGCTACGAATTTTGTGAGAATTGCTAAACTTTGAGCAATTGTTTGAGGGGTCAAACGAAGTCGAAATTCGTCACCGTCAGTTCCTACGCGATCACCATTCCAAGCTTTTCTGATTGATAGTATGTTTGGTGTCTGAAGTTTAGTATGTGAGGAGAATTAATTAGTTAAAGTTTGACTTTGTGAAAGGCTAACTTTAAAATTGAAATTAAGCCAAATGACTTAATTAATTTTTTCTCTTCATGTGGATTGTCCCACATTGCCCGCAACGAGAGGGTGAGTGCTCACTCCCTATATAAATAGGGGTGCACTCTCCTCGTTGAAAAACACACCAGTCAACGATCGAGTAGCTCCAGAATTTTAGAGCAGGCTCGATCGGCGACTAAATCTCTCTCTCTAATTTTCCTATTCTCCGGAGTAGTCCTAACACGACTACGAAGGGGGTTTGGATCTGATCCGGACGTCTAAGACGCAGGTTCTTCTCAAGTGAAACTTTCTACCGCGTGTGATCGGCTCGGAGGCGAAAGCGGCTCGGGCGGATCGGTGCGAGGGTGCGAGGCAGCTCAGGGAGATCGGGTCAACACGGCTCGGCTACGAGGAGCTTCTCAAGACGGTGCGGTACATCTTGCCTGCTCCAGGGCCAAGATTCCGGGTATGTGGTTAAGCGTTTTTTAGCGTAATTTTAATTAGTCGCTTAGTGTAGATCCTTCTTGGAGTGGTCAGACCCACTCCAAGTCGGCATAGATCGGGCTAGGTTCTGGCTCCCCAGAGCCTAGCTAAATAGTTTAGCTAGTGTAGAAATATGATTTCTGTTTTTCCGCTGCGCTTTTGTGCCTCCGTGGTCCGTCCGACTTAGGACGGATACGGATCCGAGCTCTGGGGGTCCGCCAAAACCCCAACAGTGGTATCAGAGCCACGGTTATGCTATAGATCTACTATAGCGACTTTTAAATAGTTAAAATGCTTAGCCTGCATGTTCAAAACCTTTTAGCTTTATGTTAAATTAGTTTTGAAAATATTTTGTGTTTCAAAAATTAATTTGTTGCAACACAGAAAATTATTTTAATTTTGGGACAAATTATTTTTATGCGATAAATCTAAAGGTAGTCTCTTTTATTTTAAATACTTTATTAAATTTTTATGAGACATTAAAAATTTTAAAAGAGTATTTAATGTTTATGTAATCTTTAGAAAAATTTTATTTTTGAAATTTAAGAATTTTTCTTTAGTTACATAAAGTTAGAAATCTTTTAAAACTTTATTTGAAAGCTTCTAAGTGATTTCTAAAATTTTTAAAAAGAGTTTTAAAATTATTTTAAATATATGTAAGTATAGAAATGATTTTATTTCATGAGATGAAGCATAAATTATTTTCTTTTTGTTACATATAGGTTTCTAAAATTATTTTGTGACATTTTAATTTTAGAAGTAAGGTTAATATTTTTTAAGGCCTAGGTTTAAAATTATTAGATAATTTTGAACGACCTAGTTTTATGCGATAAAATTTTATGAAGACTTTAAAATTTTTTAATCTTTGATTTTAAGTGTTAAAATTTAGATTTGCATGTTTGTATTATATAGATAATTTTTTAAACTTGCAAATACCTTTTATATGTCACTAAAAATGAAACTTTCTTTTATGCGGATAAAGTTAGTTTTCATTTCATGTTGTATAACGTATACACAAACCTTGTTAGGTTAGCCATTAAAACATGATAGTGACATGTTATGTTTAATAAAACAAAACAACATTGAACCTAATACCTGATTAGGGTAGTCCCCTTGTTTGTAAATCATTTCATTAAATCGTTTAAATAATGATTTTCATAAAAGACAAAATGTTGAATTGTTTTATTAAAATCCTAATAAGATTGGGGTAGTAAGTTGAACGTAGAACCTTATAGTTGATAAGGACTTAATAAAAGATGTTCAACCAATCTGAAAAATTTTGAATTTTAGGATCCACTAGTTGATAAGGATTAACTAGTTCTTTTAATTAAAAGCCATTTAGTTGTTTGGAAAACATAAGATTGATGACAACTCCTTCAATGGATCATGATGTCGGTCAATGTGCTTGGCTAAAGTTTTTGGACCAACCTAGCTAGACTGGGTAACAAGTGGTCCTGGCTTAGTCAATTCCCTGGCCGCGTCCGCTGGACCGCAAGGAGTCGATTCATGACTATGTAAGTCCATCGACTATACCTAAGTCAATACGATAATAATCTTGTTCAAGATAAATCGTAGCCCTCCTTGTTTTAGGAGTTGGCAACTGTAAGAAACATGTTCCGGTTGTTGAGCTACACTCAAGCCGTGACATGTCAATCTTATAGAAACCGATTTCTTGATTGACATCTTAACCGGACTGAAACCGTTGTCTCATCCCTCGAGCTTCGGCGTAAGTCTAACCAAGAATGTAGTCTAAGAACTGACCCAAACCGGCGCGTCGTGCATACACCGAGCAAAGGGGCAAGTCAGGCTAGACACGAAAACAAGGGTCTGACTAGGCTATCCATTGTGATCCGGTTGAGCACACTCATGATCACAAATGACTAGGGGTAAAAATCGATAGGGAATCATAGTAAATATGATTGACGACGAGTTCGTCTACCGACTGCAGAGTCGGACAACTTGTTGAGATACACTCAAGGTTGTCAGACTCAGGGTAGTCGGATCCCTCTCTCACAAATATTATTTTATAATAAATTGTTTATTATTATGGCTTTAAATAAATTTAGTGGGAGAATATAGTTTTATTAAAACCATTAAAACTATACTACGAACATTTACTAACTATAGTATCTATAAAATACAGAATGGATTCGGGACTTAGATACATGGTTGAAAAGAACGTGCTGGATGGAACCAACTACAAAGACTGGCTTAGGAATATCAAGTTGGTCCTTTCCCTAGCCGGAATAGGATACGTACTGTTCGAGGACGCTCCAGATAAGCCGGATGAAGATTCGACCCACGAGGAAAAGGAAGCCTACAAATTGTACCAGAGGGATGCAGAGAAGGCCAGGTGCCTTACTCTGGCTTCGATGACCAACGAGTTGCAGAGGAAGCATGAACATATGGATGTTCAAAGCATGCTCCTCAACGCACAAGAGTTGTATGGCAAGCGATCAAGAGCTGCCAAGTTCGAGGCCACTAGCAACCTCTGGGGCACCAAGATGGGGACGGAACCCGTACAAGATCATGTTATCAAGATGATCGGGTACGTGGAGGACGCCGCCCAGTTAGGATTTGTCCTGGACAATGAGATGTCCACGGACATTATCCTAAAGTCTTTGACTCCCGATTTCAAGCCTTTTATAACTGGCTTTATAATGAACAGCCTTGAGACGGATCTTCCGGGTCTCCTCAATATGCTCCGGCAGTTTGAGGAGATTCATAAGAAGCCGGCTGCACTGGTTGTTGGCTCTGCTACTTCCGACCAGCCGAAAGGCAAAGGAAAGAAGAGGCAGGTCCCACAACCTGCGAAGGCTAAGAATGGGAAGAAGAAGAACAAAGGGGCCCCGTCGAAATCTGAGTGCTTCCATTGCCACAAGATTGGCCACTGGAAGAGGAACTGCAAGATCTATCTTGCAGAGAAGAAGAAGGGGCATACTGATGCCTCCACCTTAGGTACAAATTAAAATTCAATTAAATGCAATTATTTCCATTCATAAAGTATGAGATACTTATAGACATCTGTGTACTGTATACAGGTGGCTGATAAGAACTGGAGATTGGAGAAGTACGGAGTTCGGTCGGTAATTAAAGCAACAGTTGCTGCTAGGACCGCTCAAAGACTTCTAGAGACGCTGATCGTGATGGAGATGATATTTTTCTTATTTGAATAAAATGTATCATCTTTAAGGATCGAAAACAATGAATGAGTGCTTTGCACTCAAGGTTTATTTTTGATAAACAAATTAAGGTTCCTTTTTATGAACCCGTTGTTTTGGAATGGATGTCTCGTTTGTTGCAATTGAAATTGAATTGGCTCAAATTCTGTGGATGTGGCTTTTCTGTGATGGTTGCGTATATTTTCGAATAATGGTGTATTGCTTCGATAATATTGATTTTGGAGCTGACTAAATGCTAGAAGTCAATCAGTAGTTAAGTGTAAGTTCCAGGGGACGTATAAATTGTGTGCGATCACAATAATACGCAAATCAAGATTAACTCGTGATTATCTGCATTTAGTCATTAAAAGAGTTAATACTAAATGTGGTTAAAGGAATTTGTACAGTGTAGAACGTTTTGATCGAACAAGTCAATGTCAAGATTCCTTAAAATGATCTTGACTTGACTCATTCGTCAAACCAAATCTGACACGTGTACATTCCATCTAAGGCACTTACCAAATGGTTATTTTACTCATAAATCTAAATATGATTTAGATATTATGTTGAAGAAATTTGACCAGGTAATTCTTAAAGTAAGTGGGAGCGTATTAATATACTTAGTTCCGTTTTTCGGACTAAGTAAAAAGGATTTTTCACTTTAATGAATCTTCTATATAAATCATTAAGTCAAAATTGTTTTGATTTAATAGTATATATATAGAGACTTAGGGTGTCAAATATGTACTTGACATATTGACACAATAAAGTGGAGTGAGCTAGAACTGACTTACGAAAATGTTAGACCCCACATCTAAATCGTATAAGCTAACTGTTAGCTATACAAGGTTAGGAAAATTGATCCAGATCATTTTTCCAAAGGATCAACCCTGTGTGATCAAGAGATGTAATTTCAATCCATTAAAATTCGTTGTATATACTTATTAGTAGAACCATTCTTAGGTTTGTCATATCAAATGTCAAAGTGACTGATATGCTATAACGGTATGAGATACCGAGATAAATAGCCTAAGTGCAAGTGGGAGATGTAGGAAGATATATGCCCATAAGGCAATTTATCTTGATTATACGTCTTGTTCATACCGTATATGGTACGTATTATTCTAGGTATAAAAGGATTTGTATTAATATACTTAGATAATATCCATAGACTTATAGTTAGGTCCTTACGTGTCTAGATGAGATCTCGATTATGAGTAAGTAAGTGACCGAATAGAAACGTAAGTCTTAAACGGTTC